>PVIA01002034.1:0-233757 GCA_004024845.1 Tonatia bakeri | reverse complement strand
ACCTCTGATAAAGGCTTAATCTCCAAAATATATAAAGAACTTACACGATTATACTCTAAGAAGACAAGCAACCCAATTAAAAAATGGGCAAAGGACTTGAACACACACTTCTCCAAGGAGGACATACAGAAGATCCAAAATCACATGAAACGATGTTCAATATCACTAGCTATCAGAGAGATGCAGATTAAAACCACAAATGAGGTACCACTTCACACCAGTCAGAATGGCCAACATAAGCAAAACAACAAATAACAAGTGTTGGAGAGGTTGTGGAGAAAAGGGGACACTAGTGCACTGTTGGTGGGACTGCAGACTGGTACAACCACTGTGGAAAACAGTACGGAACTTCCTCAGAAAATTAAAAATGGATCTGCCATTCGACCCAGCAATTCCACTGCTGGGACTATATCCTAAGAACCCTAAAACACCAATCCAAAAGAACCTTTGCACCCCCATGTTCATAGCAGCACAATTTACAATAGCTAAATGCTGGAAGCAACCTAGATGCTAAAGCTTTTTTAAAACTCCTCCTTTTTTATTGATTTTTAGAGAGAAAGGAAGGGGTAGCAGGGAGGACAGAGAGAGAAACAGCGATCGGTTGCCCCCTGTATGTGCCCTGACCAGGGATCCAACCCACAACCTAGGCACGTGCCCTGAGTGGGGATCGAAACTGCAGCCTTTTCACGTACAGGAGGTGGCTCCAAACAGCTGAGCCACCTGGCAAGGGATAACGCTTTTTTTTTAACATAATAAGTTGTAATAAAGTTCTGATAGTTTCTTCCCATGCCTTCAGCTGCATTATCTTAGAGATCACCGTGCTGAAACTAGGTTGTCTGGACATAGCAGGTTCTCAGTGAGTATTTGTTTACTGAATAAGACACATCTGTTATTCTCATTTTTTTTTTTTTGGATGCTCCCGATACATTTGAGGATTATCATGTAAATCTCATGGTCTCAAGTAAAAGTTCTGAAGGTAAAAATTCTGGGGGAAAAGGACTGCTTATATCAAGTTTTCTTCACAAAGAATTTATATCTTTGCTTTGTATCTTTAATACATTTATTCCTAGATATAATTTACAGTTTTTTCATTACATGAATGTTTATTTGTTTGGTCATTTCCAGTTTTGACTGATGACTGCTAATGAAGAGAAAGCTATTAGTTTTTGTGTGTTTATCATATATCACCATTTCAAAATTTCTTATTAATTCTAGTTGTTTTTTACTAACCACCCCCACCTGGGGTTTTCCTGGTGTTCTTAGTACATAATTTGAAAACAGAAATAATCTTTTCTCTTTTTCCAATATTCCTGCCAATTATTTCATTTACTTACTGCCTTATTTCAATGGCCAGAACTGCTCAACAATGTTTAATTATGTATAGTGACAATCATGGAATTGATGATAGGAAGAAGTATTTGCCTTGTTTCTGATTTAAATGAAAACAGCTTTAGTATTTCATCAATTAGTATATGTTTGCTTTCATTTTAGGGGAAAACTGTCACATTTTAATAGTTCCCCTTTATTCCAATGTTAGTTTTTTTAAAATCAGAAATGATTTATAAATGTATTTTTGCTTTAATGGTACAATAATCTGAGGTTTCCTTTAATAATGAATATGTTGGCAGACTTCAGGTATAATTAACTCAGTAATTATATGATTTTTGATACATCTCACTGGTTAGATTTTCTTTAAGTTATAATTATTTGCAACTATTTTAATTAGTGAAATTGACTTCTTTGTGGAGTTTATATCAGATTTCTGTCCTAAGGTGTTGAAAGTTTCAGAACATTAATATACTCACTGTTAAATTTTAATACATTGAGATTGTACTGTCCAACATAATAGCTATCAGCCACATATGGCAATGTAACTTACTGTATATTCATTAAAACAAAATAGAACTTTAAATTTCCCAGCCCCCGGGCCACTTCTAATTGTTGAGCTACGCAACACAGAAAAATCTCGTATCTGTTTCTCGGCTTTAAAATTCTAAGATTTTTTTCCCATTCCTGTTAGTGCTATTGACACCACCCAAGTCACAAGGTTCCACATTGCATTCTTAAAGAACTAAGAAAATACTCCTAAACCAAACATTTCTTCACACATCTCGAATGAGAAGCAGTCATCATACAAATGAACCTGATTTTTTTATGCAACAAGAAAGAAAAAAAGTCCTTTAATCTACTGGCTACAAAGCAATCTTTATACAGGAAGTAGTGTATAATACTAAAACAAACAAAAAACAACTTTTATGCAAAAAATACCTTCAAAAAGGGACAATGGCAGACCCATCATTAAGTTTTAAATTCTTTTTCATTCCCTGGCATAATACTTTGTTATCTAAAGGCAAATTTGACCTCTAGTTTTATTACAAATAACAGATGTAGATATGGAAACAAAAAACACCCCAAGCAGATATTCCAGTAACTTCATCTATTTCAAGCCAAGAAAACTTAAAACTCAAAAGAACTCTTTTAGAAAGCAAGCTTATTTTTAAATGCTCCTTTATTACATTCTGATGTACTGCCATCAAATAAGCCAATTTTGGAAAATCAGAAGAATACCTGCAGAGAATGCCCAATAACTTTTGTTAAAAGCAAACAGGTACCAGATTTTGTTTTCAGACCACCTCTCCTAAGGTTTTTTGTAAACTTCAAAATACTGTTTTTAAATAAACAAAATTCTTCCTATCCTCTAATCTGTACACCACTGAAAACTTGTTTGCAAATAGTTTCTAAAGACAATCAACAAAAAAAATTGCCTCTTTTTATTTTTAATCACAACTGCCTTTGAAAATTATTTAGTATCAATTTAAATCTGCTAGTTAAGAGCTTTATTTTTACTAGTTTTGATTAAAACTGCTACTGTTATAGGTGTTCAAAATGTAAAATACAAGTCTTTTTTCTAGACAAATGAATTGACCTACATGTCATAATATTTCTTTGTTAGAAGTTCTTTAAAACATTATCTTGCCAGGAAAGAAATATTCTAGTAATTTAGTTTTAATATTCCTTTCACACTTTTGCACTCTCAGGAATTCAGCTATTGTTGTGTTAAAGATCAAAGCTGACAAGACTATGTCAGATGTCAAAAATTATTTGTGCAATTTTAAATCTTTTAACTCAGAATGTCTATCTACTTAAGATATCAAATAAAAGTTCCTAATTTTAATCTGTTTCTGTTTGATACAATAATGTATACCATATACAAGTCCACTTGTACTGACTAAAGGAGAGGAATTAGGGTGGAAGGAAAGAAAATATCACTTAAACAACAGAACTGAACACTAGGCCTTGTGTGGAAATCTTGGTTAAGATTCTCATCGTTACTGAAAGCGATTTCCCTCTAGCTCAGTTAATGCGACTCACTGCCTAAAGGAGTGGGTTTGTGCCAAATCAAAATTATTCCTTTTGGTGTTTCCTTCCCTCTTTTGGAATTTTATGTTGTTCCATTTGGTTAGTATGTGCTTCTTCCAGATGCCCTGTTTCTATCAGAAATAAAGGGAGCTGCTCTGCAAGGGTCTCCCTCTTGGGAGGTAAACGAAATAACTCATGTGTGCCTAATTTAGGTATTCCTGGGGAAAGATGTCAGAGGACATAGTATGACAGATTTGGTATAACCTTGCCCATTTTGGGGAGACAGTCAACAGAATTCAATCTTTCTAACACATTACTACCTACTCTGTACCAGACACAGAGTACTGTGGAAGATACAAAGATATGACATATGGTTTCTGCAGCCCCAAGGACATTTACAAATACCTAACATGCAGCAGGAAATTACAAGTATCCCAAGAACTATGAGTTTGGGAGAGATTACATCCAGCTACATTTGGAGCGGGGGGTGGGGGAGGGTCAGCTCAGTAATAATTTCATAAAGGACATGCACAGAAAGGACAGGGCAGGGATTCTTGGAAAGGAAAGGATAGAGAAACTGTGAGCCTCAGAGCATGTTTCACTTCTTCAGAGCACAGAGCAGATGGGAAAGGTTTAATATTAGCTAAAGTTAAAACACCGTGATTACCAGCACAATAATTAATAATCAAATAGTTAAGCCCAGTACACCTGTATTTTACCTCTAAAGCAAATCATTCAGTCTAACCACAAGAAATTTATGTAGAAAGAAAACTTATAAACAGAAGTGAAATTACTAAAATGCGCTGGAAAATCACACACACACACACACACACACACACACACACACACACACTAAAGCTTTCCTGTTTCTAATCCTAGCGAGGTGTGGGGAAAATGCTCATTCGGGCTCCAGCTTCATCAGCGTACAGCCATCACAGAGTCCTTGTAGGCTGCCAGTACAATGCTATAGGGTGAATCCCTGGCATTTTGTTCTAAAACCCACAAATGAGGCGGTAATGTGACCAGCTGCAGCTCCCTTCCTGCATTTCAGAAGCTCTGGGTGTCCACACACTTGCATCTCTGTATAACTTCACACAAAAGGCTGGCAATTGGCCAGGAAGCCTCCGCCATGGTGTATATTCCCCAGGGTTCAAGATCCGCCATTTAATTCCAATTCAGCCATAAAACGACATGTACTTTAGCACACTATACCCATATAAGACAAATTAAATTCAAATTCTATTTAAAAAAGGTATTCTTCCAAAATGCAACATATAAAGACATTAAAGCATATAATCTATATTTTTAAAGAGACCTATCATAACTCCACTCTATTAACATATTTCTAAAATCTTAAAATTTTATCAGATTACTACTTCCTTACAATCTCAGCAAAAGGAAGAAAACCTGTTCAATACAGATTTAACATATTTCTGAATTTCTCCATTAAGCATCCCATGCACACTGCTAAATATCAGGATGGACGAATGCTTTCCCATCTGGTACCTGGAAGCTGACATGACCTACAACAATGAATGTGAGACAGATACCCCGAGAATGATCTTATTTTCTGCTGTCTTAACACCTTACAGAAACACATGGTTCTGGCAAGTAGGTAGCTACATCATTCTAACATGTAAATTTCCTGAGGGAAAGGAGGAAAACTAATGAAAACAATTTAACAGCTTGGCTAATGCTTACCTTTCATAGAAAGGAGTGTTTTACGAAAGCAAATAGCACTAGCCCTTGGTGAAACTCTTAGGAAGGTTTTCACCTTCATCTACCTTCAGCTTCTCTCTCTTCCAGGTCTGGACATATTCCACACAAAGGCCCACTGATGTGCTAATGATCTGAATGACTAAACCTTAAGATGTTTTATTCAATAGCCACAATTTAATAATGCTAAACCTGTCAAAAGTTAAAAGACTTAGGAAGCCAACAGACATTTTTTTCTTCCTTTTGATGAACACCTTTCTGCAACACAATTATCAACTAAAGATGATGTAGAAAGGATTAGCACACCACTTTAGTAGAAAGTATGAATCAAACATGATACTTGAACTTTAAATCCTCCTCCCTGCCTAGTACTGCCTTTATGTGACAGGTAAGGGCTCCAGAGCAAAACCAAACAAAAACCCAAAGAAACAAACCCTCCAAAGAAATCCTTTAAATGGCCTTTATTTCTCTTCAGTATCAAAAACCTTCTGAATTGAATGAATTGATTAAAACAAGTAAAGAATTATTCATCATAATTTACTAGTCAAGGAAAATCTGCTTCACATCGAAGTTAAAACTGCAAAATACACCGACTCTCTGAGCACATCAAATGGATATGGATTGTTACACATCACTGCAACCTAAACAACCTAGATCTGAATAGTAATAAAAGTAGGCACTTGACTTTATTGTCATTTAAATGAAACAGACATATATATTATGTTACAAAGAGTGAATGGGGCCTCCAATTTCCTCCTAAAGGATGTGATATTTTAAAAAAGAGCCACACACAAAATTTCTGACATTTATTTACAAGGAGTAGAAGAACGGAACTGTGCCGGGAGAGGGGGCCTGTCTTAAGAATATGTAACAAATGTCTTAAGAATTTTTAAGAATACATAACGAAATGTTAACTTGTAGAGTGGAAACAGGTTTTTATTATATTCTTCCATTAAAAACAAAACAAGAAAAAAAGGAATTATAATAAACAACAACAAAGAAATGGATACTTTTCATTTTCCTGACGCTTACTGGGACGGACAAGGAACTGGGCGGGAAAGAAGAGGAGACCTAGAAAGGAACGATGCAAAGTGAAATCTTAACGACTAGGACGGGCATTCCTCATGGCTCCAGCCCCCCCCCGCCAACCCCGTGAACCCTAACAGAACTAAAAGGAGGTAAAAAAGGCAGTGGCAACTGGCTTAGAGATTGATGGGAGAGGGAGCAAGGAAAATGAGAAAACACGTGCACACTCAAGGAATATTATTTCCAGGAAAATATTAATACTTACCAGTATGTACTGTAGCTACTACAATCCATACACACTGTGTGCTGAGCTTTATCTTGTTTTTCTGATTTCTTATGGTTGGTTAAGGGTACTTGTGCATCTTCATAATGTTTTTTTGCATGGCCGTTCACATACCTTACAAAAAACAAATGAAAATTTATTTTAATCTAAATACTGCTTTGAAAATTAAAGTAGCAGGAGATAATGACCTGTAAAATTAGATGGTAAACAAATCAAAATGAGAAAGAATTCCTCCTTTTAAGAACATGCAATCATTTAGTAATTTATTAAGCTGAGTATTTAAAATATGCTCCTTTGCCTGCAAATATGACAGTCAGCTCTTAATTACATTATGTACAAGACCGGGGCAAGCAAGGAAAAAAATTCCCTATGCAAACCAGTTCCAATACTACTGATATTATCATTTATCAACTCCTTTATTAATACTTTTGTTATAGCTATTTCTTTAAAGCTTCTGCTCAGACTGCTAACCCACCAACTTAGGTTATTATTGAAGACAAGCTCTGTAAACTAAATTTCTCAACCACTTCCCAAAGGGCCTTAGGCTCTGCTTGGGTGTCTGCTTCATATAAAAGAGAGTCAGATACGGAAACAGGATAATTTTCCACCTCTTTCTTGTCAATATGGCTTCAGATCTTTTATTTGAACACCTGAACAATCAGCTCCACTCATATGGAAACACTCTAAACAATCTAAACAAAACACAAATTATCTTAGGCTTATATAAACTGGTACTACTCTACATGGACGAGATAATCAAAGGTTGACTATAGTCATAAAAATTTGTAACACTTTCCAACTCAGACTTAATAAATCGTTGTATTACAGAAAACAGAATGAAACGTTTTGAAATTAGTGATCATATGCACATAGTATGCACCCAAATTCATCTACTTTTCACCCACATACTGTACAATGTTGTAACCAACCACAACTGTAAAGACCCTTATAAAACAAAACCCCCAGTTCCTAAAAAGCAGCCAATTTGTATAAGGCAATGCTAACTTGAAAACTCTAAACAGTCAGAGCAAATGTTGGTTAAATGGTACCAAAATAAACACGCTCTGAGAGTTAAGGTGACACCCTGTCACAAGGCACCTTAACTGTACCAGGAGCGACACTTACCTGGGAGAAAGAAAGACAGCTATGGTAAGCAGGGAGGGCCCACATCAAGCCCAGCCTTTGTACCCCACAAAGTGGGAAGGGACAGAGGCACCACTGACTTGAACTCAGAATGTAATCACGTTGTTTTCCATTTTTTCACTGAAGTAAAACATAACCAACACTTGTGTATACATAGGTCCTCTTTCCACAAAGGTGAATGAATTTAAAACGAAATAATGGTTAATGGTCAAAAACTAGATGGCCTGGGTTCAAAAGTAGACTCTGCCACACGATGGCCGTGTAAGCTTGGGTCAGTCACTTAACATCTTTATACTTATGTTTTTCATTGTAAAATGGAGATAATAGTACTCACATCTCATAAACTGTTGGGTGATTAAATTAAATAATCCATGATTCAGAATACATGATATTCTGTACATGAATAAATGAATATTAGCAATTATTTTATTTGTATTGTACTTCATATGCTTAACCACTTTTATTCAGAATCTGTACAGCTTAACTGCTTAGTAAGTGGTCATATTAAGCACATACTTTGAGATGACACACTGCAGAGGTCAAGAAACCCTCAATGTTTAATTAAAAAGGCGAACTCCAAGGTATAATATAGGTTTAGTAACTAACCAACTCAACTTCCCATGCTTTGTATGTACTTATTCTGTGCCATGAACAGGGACAGTAACATCTATAATGCGGTGTGCCCCTGAGATCAAAGAAAAAGCAACGCTGAACAACATAAACATGTCACTACTTTCAGGTCTTCGAAAACTGATCATGTGTGCACAGCACACCAGGTAGCTCAGCCACTGCACTGTGGTCTCCCAGTGCACCAGATGTTTAAGTGGCTGCTCTGAAGGTCGGCGATAAAGTCAGACATGCATTGCTGCCAGCATTAGGGCTAGCAATGTTTTGGCCAATACTCAAATTCATCAGTCAGAAGTTAACAGTTTTGTATAAAAATGGCTAACATAAAAATAAATATTTTCCTCATCTAGTTTTGTATTTTAACTAGACAATTTGGTCTAAAAAGAAAAAAGTGTCGATATGTCACACCTTTCTAACAACTACCACAAATATTTTATAAATAACTTAAATGGGATGGTACTGTGAATAGAATATATATCTCAAATATGCTACTAATAAACTGTTTCCTACTTGAAAGAATATTCAACTTAAGACTTCCCTACAGACAAATGGTCTAAAGTTACTAAAAAATCAGAATCCTTGGCAATTAACACCCAGGATCACACAATAAAAGAAAGTCAACCAATCAGCTGTGTAAAGTGAAGATCCAAAGGCAGACTACTCCGATTATCTCTTCAATCTGCTTAATGATATTTTTTCTGAAACTATGTCAAATATCTAAATTTAAGACTGCTTGCAACTGGGAACAGACTACCTGCACAGTCTAGAAAAATTCCCACTTATTTTCCAAACCCTGGTAGAATTGTTGCTTGCCTTCAAGAACATTAATCTCTCCAATTTTTGAGTTCATCAGGTCTTTCTCTTGGCATATGACCTTCAAGATTTAGGTTGTAGAGCACTATGGGACAAGTGGAACACAGCACTATATAAATTTTATTGCATTATAATTCTCACCTCTCGAAATCTAGGAGAGGAATCTGTCTCTTCAAGTGAAGAATTTAAGTGCTTCTACTTTTCTTCTTTTTTAAAAAAAATGTTATCTGTATAGAGTATTTTCAGGTTCCCCAAATCCTAGAGATTTCAAAACCACAACAGCCAAAATTAAGAAAGATATTCAGTTAACAATTTCCAAAGGTACTCTTAAGTGTACATGGAAAAAAAAATTCAATTCCAGAGTTCAAAATGTGGAAAATCAAAAGTTAACTGAACAAAGACGCTCTCCTCATGCAACAAGGGTTTAAAAGTAACAACGGGGAAACGGTCCTGATGAATATGGTACCGATTTCAGCTGTGTGACTTAGTGTGATCTCCCAACCCCTGCTGCTAAGCTATTAACTCTGAAGCAAATTCAAAGTGGATTTTCTAAACTAAAAAAGCAATAGATATAAATTTGCTACTGTCAGGCTAAATGAACACATAGGCTGATATTTATTTGAGTTTCTGTCAAAAGAAAAGAGTTACTAAAGCATTTCAGTGACATGGTTTCAAAGCCAAGAACTGGAGGAAATGCTCAGGCTTGAACAGGGATGGGAGGGGTAGGGATGGGCAGCTGAGTTCCTGGAAAGCAAAAGTGTCTTCAGGAACAATGAAACATTTGGTACATCTTAGCAACTAATTATGAACTTCACAGTGAGGGCATTTTCAAAGGAATTCCTTTACCTGTAAATATTTTAGTGTTCTGCTTTGTCTTCAGATGATGTAACACTTGGGATCTGAATCAAAAGTCAGTGAAGGTGGAGACAGAGTAGGTAATAGGTAAAACGAGACTGGCCGTGTACTGATTATTGTTGAAGCTGGGTGATGAAAACATGGGGTTCGATTATACTCTCTCTACTTTTGTGTATGTTTAAATTTACCCTAATCAAAGGTTTAGAAAACAACCATATGGTAAACTTTTATTTAAATATTTCAAAATTCCCATATTTCATCATTTCAACCAAATACTACTGGATTTAGATTACCGTGATCATCAGATGAACTCGTCTGAGCACCAGTATGAAGGCTGCCCCACGTCCCAGGTTCTCCTTAGTTGGACTACTGACTAAAACAGATTCCTCGGGAACAGGGAAGCCCTACAGTGACACGCCACGACTGAGCGATGGTGCTAAGTAAACTCAAATCAATAACCCTTTAACACAGAGCTTGCAGGCAAACTGAAAAATGGACGGAGAGAAGTGAAGCAGTAAGGATGTCACCTACCTTCCACAGTGGACGCTCGAACAAGTCAGACAGACCCAGGGGCTTTTGTTGGACCGGCACACTAACAAAAAGAAAAACACACAATATACCAATTGTATCGGGTTCATTCCCAATTTCTCCCCTAACCTGGAATATCATACCCTACGATTAAGTTATAAACTCCATGGCCGCTTAGGTAACTGAAAGCACAAATCCCTGCTTTGTGAGGGCGCCTCCACAGAACGGCTGCCCGATTAAAGTGAGACTGAAAAGAATTTAAATGCACACACAACAGCTGCTTATTTTAACTGTTGACTTGACTCAGGTAGTTTAATTACAAGTTAAACACATATTCACTCTTTTCCTTTATTATTTATTCCTCTCACCAGTCTCCGACAAGTTGACAGTCTCTTTTCTCACTAAAAACATTTTTAAATCTAATATTTAATTACACGACTCTGCCATGCGAATCATATACTATGATAAATGACGACTCTCAGCTTCTTCAGTGAGAGGCATAACTTAAGGATACAATTAGAGACACTAAGCCCAATTCTTCCCAAATTAATTTCTCAGTGGCACAAAATGTAATTCTAAATAAGACAACTGCATTTATTTCTTGCTGAGAGTGTAATCAGAACATTAATTTTTAAGTTTAAGTATTATGGGGTGGAACAGGCAAAAAAGGGGTATGAATACTCTTTCACACCCCTTTAACATTAATTACAATTAATCAAACATTAGTTACAATTTTGCTTGCTGTTTAATTATTCAACTTTTTAAAGAGCCCAATAAACATAACAATGATTTTCAAAAGGAAGGGAAGGGATATAAAAACCTGGAAAGCTTTTTCAAAATACCTATGTTCTACTTAGGCAGAGACACCTACTTTGAGGTGGAGGAAAAAAGGACAAAGTGTGTATTTCGAGAAAAGCAGCTTCCAGATGACTCCCTGATACAAGCCCTTGAGAACCACTAGTTAGCCTCCTAGGGGCATGGGAGGGGCAGGACAGCACAAGCACACACTCAGGATTATAGTATGTCCACTGTCTAGCACATAATATGCGCTCAATGAACATCTACTGCAAGATAGTTTAAATTTCTTAGTTTAAGATACCAAGCTCTTCCAAAATCTGGTCCCTACTTTATTGCTCTTGCCTTATCATATGTTACAACAGGCCTTTCTCACTGTTAAGAAAAATTAACCAAAACTGGGAATCAGGTGAATCAAGAACTGTAAACCCTCTGAATGTGTAATAAAATATTTTAATATATTTTATTAATTATGCTACTGCAGTTGTCCCATTTTTCCCCTTAATTCCCCCTCACCCAGTACCCCACCTCCCACCAGTATTCAACCTCCCTTTAGTTCATGTCCATGGATCGTACAGATAAGTTCTTTGGCTTCTACATATCCCATACTATTCCTAAACTCTCCCTGTCTATTTTGTGCCTACCACTTACTCTTCTTATTCCCTCTACTTTTCCCCCATTCTCCCCACTTCCCACTGATAACTCTCCATGGGATCTCCATTTCTAAGATTCTGTTCCTGTTCTAGTTGTTTGCTTAGTTCATTTTCTTGTGTGTTTTTTTTTAGGCTCATTTTTTGGTAGTTGTGAGTTTTGTTGTCATTTTATGGTTCATATTCTTGATCTTTTTCTTTTTCTTTTTCTTAGATAAGTCCCTTTAATATTTCATATAATAAGGGCTTAGTGATGATGAACTCATTTGACCTTATCTGGGAAGCACTATATCTGCCCTTCCATTCTAAATGATTAATGAAACATTTTTAATAGGTCCTCCCAAAGATTTTTCATTATAGCACCGTTTGACTTGCTGTTTACTATTGATTAGGACTCAAATGAAGGTCAATTTGTAGATTTTTATTCGGTAGAGATCATTTCTGTGCAGCAGAATCAAAAGGTTTTACGATCTTGCAGGGCATTAACCAATTTTGTAGCTAGTTTAGTAATTTACTTCAATGTTCTTTCTTCAGTCTACATACGCTCAATTCCTCAAATGCTCTTGGAATCAGCTTTACCATCCCGCTGTTTCCCTAATAATGAACTGAATAAATACATGACATACAGTCATTCCATACTGGCCTGGGAGGGTGGACTGGGCAAGGAAGAATGAAAGAGCACAGTGCCGCAATGACCGAGGGACCCTGCCAATCTGGCTGGCACAGGGCTCTAACTATTTTTGAATATGAAATCTCTGAGCGGTAAAACCCCCTTCCAGGCTGCCTCGGCCCTACCTTTCTCTGGTATATTCATACATTTACAGTAACTGCCAAGGCCGTCCTACAGGTGTTCAAGTTTTAGACTCAGTGGGGTCCAATTCTGTTGTATACTCATGTGAACTACACAACAGAAAGGTTAAAAAGACTATCTGCCACACAGCTAACAATTATTTTAGGCAGGTAAGTGAGAAAACTATTTGTGAGGGGAGACTGGGCTTTTCATTTGTACACCCCGTGGTACTTGATTTATAATGACAAGAAGATGATATTTTTATAGTTCGGAAAGAAAGTCCTAAAAAGTATACTTTTAAAAGAAAAATAAATGAGAAAATAACCTACTTCATTAAACAGGTATTCATGGTCTCAGATATAATTTGGAGAACTGAAAAACTACAAATGTTATAGTTTTGTTCCTACAGCAAATCTTTCTTTTTTCTCTCAGTAAATAGTAACACACACTGAAACTCAATGTGGGGAAAAAGCTGTTGAAGTTTCATATTATCCCGATCTAATTGTTATAATAGTAAGTGCAGGCCCAAATTTTTAACTAGCTAGTTTCTTTTTAATATGAAAGATTTTTTCTTATTTTAAATGAAGGAAAAAATCTTTAGCAAAATCACTATTACTCTGTTGTGTTTCCTACTGAGTGTTCCTTCCCCATTCCCACTGCTTTAAATATATACACAGTACATAAAATTTTATAACCTAACTGTTCCACAACAGTATATTGAATACATTTCTTCATGTTATTGAATTTGGAACAGTGTATTCTAAATCTAGCTTTATACTATCTAAATTATCTCATAAAGTTGTATTAATTTTTAAACTTTTCAAGTTTTAGAAAAGGTATCCTGAGGCTGAGGGAGGAAGGAATGGGGAGTAACTGCTAATCAGTATGGGGCTTATTTTGGGGAGATGAAAACGTCTTGAGCCCTGGCTGGTGTAGCTCAGTGGGCCTGGAAACCAAAGGGTCACCAGTTTGATTCCCAGTCAGGGCACATGCCTGGGTTGTGGGACAGGTCCCCAGATGGGGGCGCATGAGAGGCAACCACAACTGATGTTTCTCTCCCTCTCTTTCTCCTTCCCTTCCCCTGTCTCTAAAAATAAATAAATACAATCTTAAAAAATAAAAAACATGTTGAAACTAGATAGAGGTGGTGGTTGTAGATTTACTAAAGAGTCACTAAATTGTTCACTTTTAAAAGGTTAATTTTATCTTATATGAATCACAGCTCAATGTGATAAACTAACAGATGAATGAATAGGTGCGTAAGACAGGCATGAGCAGAGACAATAAAAGGGAATACTGACTTGCACAAACAGTGGAAGCAAGTGACTGTTCCTCTTAATAAACCTCAAAAAAACACCACATTCTGAATCAAGATGCCCAGTTTCTCCTACCCTAAATATTTACAATGAGAGAGTGCAGACAGTGGATGGCAGGACAGTTGGTCTTGGCTATTTAAAGGACAGTGCTCTCTGAAGACTTAATACTTGCACACTGGAAAACATCTGAAGGCCAGGAAGCTGCTGACGGAACAGGACATGATGGGGCATTCCAGAGCCATTTACTGCACTGCTTTGGGTGTTCACTCTGTCTGTACATGCCTTATCCAGATTAAGAACCTTCAGTGTACCCGAGAGAATTATAAAATAGAATGAAAAATGTTGGCTTTACATTAAACAAATTTTTAATTATTATGAATAGAACAGATATGAATAAAATATACCAATAATCTTAAAGTCATTTCTTTTCATCACCTTACCAGGAAGTATTTTAAAAGATAGGCTCAATTTATAGACAGAAAAGTTCAAAAGTTTTTCTGTAGAATGAACCCATTCCCCATGAAGCAGTATTAGAGGCTTCTGGACTCTTTTATAAAACTCTAAATAAGCCATAAAATAACTGAAATTTTTATAAATATATATAGAATAAAATCATAGTCACTACAATATTTTTAAACTATAAATATACTGTCTATTCAGCACAACATAAAAATATTAAACTGAAGTCTTTTATTTTTTAAATCTTAAATGCTGGTACTTGAGAGAAAGAGAGTAAAATGGATATAAAGTCATAGAAGTTCAAAAAAGTACATCTGCGAATTTATAAGGGCTCTTTTTATTATACCTAATTACCCTTCAAGGTCATGTCAAGGCAAGAAGCTATGCAGTGTATTTCTCACACTATTACACTTGGCCACAGCAGGGTCATTGGATCTCATAAATGGAGTGCTATCTTCTTTCACTCAGTATAAAATTTAGTTCCAGTTATTCTGTCCTCCAGCAGCCTCTCTCATGCGCTTCGATTCCTCCAACCTCAAAGTCGGCATCTCTTCTCCCAGTCTCTGGGCGTCTCAGCCTGAAGGCGGGCACTAGCTGGGCTCCCTCGCCGTTCTCCCTCCGCCGTGGCTGCAGAACCTTCCTCTGGCCCTGTCCTCACCTCGGCCCCAAGCTCTGAGAGTCGGCAGCAGGGGGAGTAGAGAATCTCATCCTCTTCTGAGCTAGGGCCGTTCTCAAGGTAGAAGCTGTGAACACACGCTGGGCAGGGGGGAGGGGTGGAGGAGCCTCGCACCCTGGTCTTCTTCTTAAAGCACCCCCAAAACTTTACCCCTCCCCCCGGGAAACAGGATGTGGGACTCGATGGGGCACAGAGGCAAAGGGAAGGCATCCAAGTGATCTACAGACCTAAGTGGTTTTCCTCCTACGAAACCTGGGAAAGGAAATCGAGGCCTCCTTTATCAAGAGATAGAGAAGGGCAGAAACTAGGGGGTTCTGTGCTCAAAGGGGCCTATTTACACAGGAATGTTTTCCGGCCGTGTTGGGGAGACAAGGAGTTGGTTCATCGGACAAAATGGCATCCACACCAAATACAACATTCTTTCCACATAACCACTGACCTTCAGTATCCTTGTGTTTACTACACAGAACCTAATAATATGGAGCACATCTGATATTCAAGGACAGTCAGCAATTCTCCTGGAATTCTACAAAGTTTTATAAAACATCAAGCACTGATGCTCACAAAACAACACAGTTACTGTCTCTATACACAAACCAGTTCAGGCTCACAGCACCAACGGGCAAGCCATTTACAGTGCATCCATTATTCAACAGCTGCTGCAACTGGGAGAGAGGCCCTTCACCTTCTGAAGAATTCAAAAGGTGAGGATCCGATGACCAGGATTCCAGCCCTGGCTCTTCCATTACTAGCTACAGTACTGAGAACATCACTACTCCTCCGGGTCTATTTCTTCATTGTAAAATGAGGACCAGGTGATAAGCATGTCTCTTCTAATTATAAAATGATTCCAAGAACATAAGGCAAAAATTAGATTAATCATGACATCTTCCCCATAGATAATGTTCTTTCAACTCCACTTCCCCAATGCACTATAATTGTTGAAACCGATGGTTTTCAGCGTTTTCCCCTGCCTCCCACCATCCCTGAGAGGCAGACACAGTCCCGCCACACTGCCAGCACTGACAGCAGCTCACTGCAGCGCGGGGTGGGAAGGGTATGGAGTCACTGTGCAAAACCGTCCCAGGCAAACATGCTGCCACAACAGTGTGCAGGATTTTAAAGTGCCACACTCAAAAAAACATCAGTAACCCGTGAGAAAGAATCCATAATGTGAGTTTTTATTAAATTCATTTTTATCTAGTTAATACCTATCTAGTACGTAGTAATGCCAAGTACTAGTGCAACCACTTTATGAATATGACTTCATTTAATCCTCTATGATCCAGTGAGGTGCATACTATTACTTGGTGTGTTTATGAGGCAATGAGAAGTTATGTAACTTGCCAAGTCAGTGATGGAACTGGAACTCAAACTTACAGTGTCTGAAATCATGGACTCCTGCAAAAGAGTAAGTCCAGAAGAGGATGTCATTTTAGTTTTAAAAAGATTCCATTCCCTGTGTTTCTGTGTATACATTATACACCTTCAAATAAATTTTTAAAAGCCTGGGAGAGCCCTGGCTGGTGTGACTCAGTGACTTGAGCACTGGCCTGTGAATCAAAATGTCACTGGTTTGATTCCCAGAAAGGGCACATGCCTGGGTTGTAGGCCAGGTCCGCAGTTCAGGGTGTGTGAGAGGCAGCCAATCAGTGTATCTCTTGCATGTTTCTCTCTCTCTCTTTCTCACTCCCATCCCCTCTAAAAGTAAATAAATAAAATCTTAAAAAAAAAAAAAAAACAACTCTGGGAGGGTATATAACAACTATGAACAGTTACGTAAAAAGAAAGGGATGGAAGATTTAGAGGCACATGACTCTATTTTCAACTACACTTTGAATTTTTTCAGGAAGCATTACTTTTATAATAAAAATAAATGTTAAATGCCTTGAATTTAAAGATACTGGTATTAAAGGAGTCTTAATGAAATGAGCTTATATTAAATTAAGCATGAGTGGTAAGTTAACCCAAAATCCAAGTTAACAACTCTGTGGGTTTGTAAAAATTTGATCGATGAAAACAAAATTCTTGTAGCTGTATTTCAGAACACAAAGATACACACAATCATGCCATAACAGCATCGATAGTAAAAGTGTTTCTTCTTGAAATCGAGGATATGGCAGTATGACCAGAAGAATTCTAAATATTCCAGTACATATAAGTGGAAATATATTCTAGAACTAACCCATATACCCTCCAACTGATACATATTTTAGATACACTTTAAAGAGCAAGGTATATAATCCCCTTTATACCATAAATGTTCTTCGAACCATATGCTAAAAGTTCTGAAGTCTCTCCTATCTTCAACTTGAGTCCTCTGAAATGACTGGTGGAAGAGGCTGGTGAAGTCGCATGGAGCGAGAAGGAATAGGCTGTACTGCAGTCAGAAAAGAAGAAATCCAGCTACACTGAGCAACTGCCAAGGCGCCAAAGCTTCCTGAGTGCAGCCGAGACCACTGTCTGTTGCCCTCCCCTCCTCCCCCTCCCCCACTTAATGCTGCGAGTGGGCACTGGGTTCCCAGGGAAAGGGGGAATAGGAGATTTCTCTGAAAAACCAAGAGGAAGTGCCCAGGGCCAAAGGATGATCCAATTCAGAGCTTGGGAGACTACGCAGAGGTTTAAATAATCCAGGAGGAAGAGACCAAGCATGAGCACCAAACTCAAAGTGGTCAAAAGTAGAATTCTGGACTCTAGGCCAAGATCATGGAACAAAGAATTCACAGCCAAGGCAATTATGAAGCAAAGCTTATCTCGGCTGCCTTTCCACTTTGCCCCAATGACAATCTTTTCCACCTTCCTCCTTCTGGCAGCTCCCTCTTGCCTCAGTCCCATTCTTATTCAAGACTAGCAATCAATTTTCCTGAATCAGTAGATAAGTACATTGTTTTCTGGTAAAGTCACAGTTCAGTATTTCTCATAACCATTTTCTTTCTCTTTAATGGTCCTCTGATAAATTAAAGATGGCCACAAGTTCTCTGACACTCTTCTCATGGAGAGGCAAGTCCATGTCCCCATTCCCTGTACCCAGGCAGGCTCTGTAACTGCCCTGACCAACTGAATGGCAGAAGTGGCTCTGCATCAATTTGCAGGTCTAGACCTGAAGGACTGACAGCTTCCTCTTGCTGGTGCCTGGAAGCCAGCCACCATGTAAGAAGTCTGATCACCCTGAGACCAACGAACTGTGAGAAGCCCAAACCTCGTGGAGAGACCATGGAGAATACGGCACCATTTGTGAGGGTGGGGGAGACTGGGAAAGGGGGAGAGAGACAGAGACCCAGGAGCACAGAGGCTCCAGACATGTGAGTTAAGAAGCCATCTTGGACAAGGATGCTTTAGCCCCAGATACTCCAGCTGATGCAACCAACACCAGCCAAATTCTTCCTGAATTCCTGACCCACAGACTCAATAGCAAAATATAATGGTTGCTTTAAGCCACTAAGATGTAGGATAGTTAGTTACTTATGCAGCAACAGATAACCAGAGCAGCAACTGGCGGAAGAAGATGATTGATACAGCATTAATCACTCACCCTTACCAAACTCCTCACTGGAATGATTGACACTGTTGTTTAGAAGTGAGGATGGGAACCTTCAAGTGGTTCTACCCTAAAGGAATCAAAACTGTTTAAAGACTATACCTATCCCCTCCGCAACAGAGGCAGTAAGTGTAAAGTCATAGCAGTGTGTTGTCAGCTAGGCTGCAATCATTCTTTGGACTGCTTCTTTTTCTATCTCATCAATATTTTAATAACTCAAATCCAGATGTGCCATCACTACCATAAGATAACCTAATTTTTTCTTGAGCACAAACTCACTCCTAACATTGCCCTACATTAGAAAAACGATCTTCGAAATCTCAAAAACACTCGTCCTATAGCAACCCCAAATTCTGGATAAAATCCTTAAGAAGGTGTCATTGGCACTATCAGGAATTCCTTTTCTCTTCATTAAAAGCTACAAAGCCTTATCCTCTGTTCCTTTGGCCCCTCTGGATTATGTTAAGAATCATTCTGTGAAATCTCAGATATTACTGATGGTTGGATATGAAAAACTGACTCTGAATAAAGAGCTGAGACATCTTACTCCATCTCTGTTTCCAGGTCTGTTTTCGCCCTGAAAGTGCTGACACACTCCTCAGCCTGACTCGATCCCCATCACACCCAGTAACGGCTGGCCCCAGCCAGGCCTTTGAAGCTGGGGTCAAGAATCCACATCCTAACCAGAACCCCAAGATTTTTGAGGAAATATACCTTTCTCCTAAAGCTCCCGGCACACTGTGGCCCGGAGGCCCAGAAGGAGGAGGTAGGCAGTGGACACAGTGACCAGAACTCAATCAGGCAGAGGCCTTGATCACTTGCCCTTCACCTCCAACCCTGCCACAAGCACCTCTTCCTTCTTTAACACAGAAACGTGCCAAACTGCCCTGGCTGGGTGGCTCAGTTGACTGGGGTGTGGTCCCGTACACCAAAAGACTGTGTGTTCAATCTCCAGTCAGGGCATATACCAAGGCTGCGGGTTTGATTCCAGGCTGGTGCGTGTGCAGGAGGCAACCAATCAGTGTTTCTTTCTCACATCTCTCTCTCTGTCTCTCTCTGTCTCTCTCTCTCTGTCTCTCTCTCTCTCTGTCTCTCTCCTCCTCTCCCTCCCGCCTGCTCTCTTCCTTCTTTCTCCTCCCTATCTCCCCATTCCTCCCTCCCTTCCTTTTAAATCAATAAAAGCGTGTCCTCCAGCGAAGATTTTTTTTAAAAATGTTAGAGGGCATGTGATATAATGAAGCAAGCAAGCATGAGCTTCAGAACCAACAGTCTGAGTTTGCCTTCTAGCTTTCCCATTCTTTTACTTATGACCAAAGGGACTTGTTCCAGAGCCTACTTCCTCGTCTGTAAAACAGGACAAACAACACCTCTACTCACATGATGATGGTAAGGGTTTCATGAGACAAACAAGATAAAGTGCACAGCAAAGGGCTTAGCAAACAGAAAACACCCAGTGATTGTCAGGGCCTTTCCCATGAAAACATATTTTAAAAAATGAAATGGCTATCAGAGGTTAATTCTGGTGACTGCTATTATATACAACACAGGTAACAAATGTCCACATATATAATGACTACTAAATTTCAGAATTTTCCCCTTAGTTTATACCAATTAAAAGAAATTACAGCAGACAATTCCTTATCACAGAAAAATTCCAAATATAAAAGTCACATTAAAGTTATCAAAAATCCCTCAGAAACTTCTCCAATATCTGACCTAAAGTAAAAGTATATTTAAAACATCAAATGAATAAGATAAAACACTCAGTTTTAATAAGCTTACTTCAAAACTGATGTAACTACCATAACCACTTTAATATCAGAATCATTAAATTTTATACATGCAATGTATAATACATACCTTAGGAAGCAAATGCATTTTAGAAACACATTCTGAGAGATATACAAGAAGATTCAGACACATTTAAGCACAGAAGCACTTTAAATGGCAAACCATACTGAAACATACCGAACTCAGAGGTATTCAGAGCCGAGATTAAGTCATGATTCACCAGTCTGATCAATCTAAATATGATTTAAGTATTCCAACATCCAATACAATGGGGTTGCAAGCCAAGCCATTTAAAAATATTTCTTAATTTCTAACTTTTGTTTCAGCAAAGAAGTAAATAGGAAATGATTTCCAATCATACTCAATTTAAAATGTGGTGATTGGCTCATTTTTAAGGTCTAACCTTCTACTCTAAATAATTCACTTCTTTATCTGCCTTATTACCTGCTCCTCTCCAGGGGGCAATGTCCTCAGAGCCTTACGTTGAAACTATGCTCTAGCCTACCTTCTCAACCTTCTGCGTGTTAGCACATGCGCAGAAAACAGCATCTGCATGGCACGTGCACATGAACTGAAGAGGCTGCTCAGAGCCAGGAGTGGTCTGCTGGGGGCTCTAACCACCCGCAGGCCGAGGGATCATTATCTCAACCCATATGCAATCCATTCACAGCCCCTCTGACGGCAAGCCATGCTCGCCAACCTTTTACATGGTTACCTAGCAATACGGGAGGAAGTCTCCCTTCTACTCCTGTGCCAGATTGCTGGAACAAAAGACTGGAAATCATCAACCACCTGAGAGGGCCAGCAGCATTATCTGGGAATCTAAGATGCCTTTCCTCTGAGGATCTGCAGTTTACAACACTCCCTAATGCTCTGAGACCTGGAAGAGAAAATGGATGCCCAAATCTTTATTTCTATCCTATGTATAGATACTCTCTGCTCTACTGCCGTTCTATAACCCCCAGGTGGGGGGTGCAGCCAGTCAACAGTATGACATGGAGGAACCAAAAATGAATTAAATTAAAAGAGAGAAGTACCAGAAATAGATGGATCTGAGTACACAGGTGGTAAAACAGCATTGATGAGTATGTACAAGCAACAGCCGACTGCTTAAAATGAACCTGGATCCAGAGCATATGATTAGCTGCTGTCAACTAAAAACGTTTCCACGGCCACTTCCAGGCCTCTGATTTCACCGTTTCCCAGACAGAAAAGTAACTGCAATAAAGTATTTCACTTCAAAGGCCTTGAATACATTTTTAAGGTCACAGTAATGGGAAGACGGGAATAGGCAGACAAATATCTTGAAGTATTCTTTCACTTACATATTACTGCTCATACAATTAAAAAGTTAAAACTTTTCATCCTCCCTGAAGACACTTAATATACAAAAATATACTTATGTAAGGCTATTAGCTATATCATGACTTGCAATTATAATATATTGGATTCAACCTAAATGCCCAGACACAGGAGAATGGCTGAATTCACTGGGACACATCCACAAATGGGGGTACTAAGAAACTACTAAAAATAATAATAAGGAACATTTCTACAAACACAGAGTACTACCCGGGATATACTATTAAGTGAAAGAAGCAAAGTCCAAAAGAGTACACTCAGTTTGCTACCTTTTGTGGGAGAAAATATGAAAGACCCCTATATCTGCTTTTTTTTTTTTTTTTTTTTTACAAAAAGAAATGCTAGAAGGATAAATCAGAATAATTGGTTGTCTACAAGGCATGAGTGGGAATGAGTGGAAGGAAGGGAAGTAACACTTCTAGGTACAGTTTTAACTTGTGGAACCATGCGAATGTTTTAAAAGCTCAAAATGTAAATTAAAATCAGAAAGGATGAGGTGAAAAAATCTAAAATGGGAATCAAACATAAACAAATGAACTTCACTGTATGTCAAATACATAATAAGTGTATTAAAAGGAGGGAAACTAACCCAAATAACTTTGAACATAACACTTTAGAGATTGTCGTGTACATACTTACAAAAAGACCTGTAAAGAAATATTAAACTCTAGTTATAAAGGGTTTTCTTTGCAATAGCATGGGTTAGCAGTTCTGGAACTACTTTCTCTGATTATGGCATTGAGCAAATGAGTACATATGTCGGGGATAATGGGAACCAGATCCTCAATGTTGGAGAAGGGTACGACAAACAAGGAAAGCAGCAAGACAAGATCTGTGGGTTGAACTGGAATTACAGGTATCAACATAAACTATTGGTTTATACACACACAGAGGTATAGACACGTCTTTATTTACATTTCTTAGCTCTTATCTGCTGAGAGATTTTAGTTTATAAACATTATTTCCAACTAAAAGGAATGAGGGCCACTTGGAGAAATGGCTGATTGCAAGCAAGGCTGGGACAGGCTGAGGACAAGATGAGCCTGGAGCATCTTCCTGTGCCAGAAACTAAGAAAGAGCTCAAGGAACAATCAGGACATGTCAAAATTATGGCTCTAGGGGTTCCCCGCTAGCCAAATCTAAGATGATCTGAACATCAAAATAAAAAATAATATCACAGAATAAAATTAAAATCTGAGTCCATACTAATAAAATAAATGAGTAAATAAACAAGTATGGGAGAAAGGAAAACTCTTCCTTATAGAATACAAACTAATATATTTAGAAGAAATACAAGTTAGAGGATCAACATCTTACAACCATCCTAATAATAACTGATTCAGTCAAGAACCATCAATACATGATAAATTTGGGTAAAAGTTTGGTGAGGAGCAGGAGATGTGTGTGTGTGTGTGTGTGTGTGTACACATGTGTATACATACATACATACATATACATATGGGGCAAAAGTAGGTTTACAGTTGTGAGGACATGAAACAGTTTATTCTGGTATCACTGTTCATTAATTACTGTATTTTTTCCATATTAGCAACTGTTAACCTAGCTTTGTCCCACCCTGTGTGTGCGTGCGTGCGTGCGTGTGTGTGTGTGTGTGTATATGAGGTCTGTCCAGAAAAAGTCCAGCCATTGTTAATATAACAAGAATGGTTTGTGCAACACCGATGTAACCTAGCAACCAAGGACAGTGGACTGGAATGTGCATGCATGAACAATGATGACTTCACTGTACTAGTCAGTGGGAATGATAGATGCCGCTGAGTGAGCATGAGTGCTGTGTGGCTGTCACATTCAAAATGACTGAGCAAGAGCAATGAATCTGCCTCAAATTTTGCATTAAGCTGGAATGTTCCTCTGCAGAAACTATTCCAATGATTCAGAAGGCCTTGCAGCTGTGGGCAACCGGTGATTCCCAGCTTCATCTCTACAACGCACCCACTCATGCATCATGCCCCATGCAGCTTTTTGGCAAAACATCAAACCACCCAGGTGACTCAGCCCCACTACAGCCCAGAGTCAGTGCCCTGTGACTTCTGGCTTATGCCAAAACTAAAATCACCTTTGAAAGAAAGGAGATTCCAGACCATCAATGAGATTCAGGAAATTATGACAGGGCAGATGATGGTGACTGGGAGAACTGTGTGAGGTCCCTAGGTGCCTACTTTGAAAGGGACTGAGGCATCATTGTCCTCTAAAGGCTGTTTCTTGTATCTCATATCTTCTTCAATAAATGTGTTTATTTTTTACAGTACATGGCTGGATACCTTCTAGACAGACCATAATGTGTGTGTGTATGTATGTGTGTGTGTATGTATGTGTGTGTGTGTGTGTGTAAATCTCAAAGTGTCTCCCACAAAATTACTTATTAATAACAAAGAGAAAAACAGTAACTTTACAGTGGCAAGTTACTTGGAAATATTACCTTAATAAAGTAACCAAAGTTCAAAGGTGAATGGATTAAGAAAAAAGAAAAACCTCACAGACAACAGCATGGTGATTACCAGAGGGGAAATGGAGTTGGGGCATAGAAGAGGGCATGTGGAGGGGAGAAATGGTAATGGAAGGAGACTTGACCTGGGGTGGTGAACACCTAGTACCATGTACAGAAGATGTATGATAGAACTGCATACCTGAAACTGATACAATTTTATTAACCAATGTCACCCCAATAAATTCAATTTTAAAATAATCAAAGTTATTGTCACCAAAAATGAGACAAACCAACATCATATACTTCTTGATGTATGCCCTTAAAAGGCACAATATTACTTTTGCAGTATTACTACTAAAATAATGCATAATCTGAATCTTATGAGGAAACATTAGAAAACCTAAAATTGAGGAATACTTTATAAATTCATTGACCTATGTTTTTCAAAAATATCAAAATGCAAAAGGCAAAAGCTAAGGAACCATTCCAGATTAAAGGAGACTAAAGACTTATGATAATAGAATGAAATGCATGATCCTGGATTAGATCCGGGGGAGGTGAAAGGGGCAACAGAAAAGTGAAACAACTATAAAGGACACTACATAAAAAAACATAATTTGGACTACTAGAGAAATCTGAATATGAAATGCGCATTACTATTACATGATAATTACATGTCCTGATTTTGACCAAAATTATGTACTTGTTGAAAAAAATAAGTCCTCAACTTCTAGCCAAGATGGAAGCATAGGTAAATACACTTTGCCTCCTCACACAACCAAAAGAACAGCAACAATGAATTTAAAAACAAAAAGCAACCAGAACTGCCAGAAAATCAAACTGTATGGAAGTACAATAACCAAAGAGTTAAAGAAGAAACATTCATCCAGACTGGTAGGAGAGGCAGAGATGGGCAACCAGGGCAGAGAGGATGTACAGCAAGGTGGCTGCTAAAGGACCAGGTGGTCCCACATTTGCATGTGGATAAACTGGGAACAACTGGGAAGTGAGACAGACCACACAACTCAGGGTTCCAACGGGGGAAAAGAAAGCCTCAAAACCTCTGGCTGTAAAAGTCTGTGGGAGTTGTGGTGGCAGAAGAAACTACCAATCTCACAGGAGAGTTCTTTGGAGAGACCCATGGTGTCCTAGAATGTACACAAACCCACCCACCTGGGAATCAGCGCCAGAAGGGCCTAATTTGCTTGTGGGGGACAGGAGAAGTGACTGAAAGCCAACAAAGCGGAGGAAACGGGATTGTTCCCTCTCTGACCCCTCCCCCACATGCACTGTCACAACAGCAGTAATGTGGGTTGCCCCACCCTGGTTAATACCTAAGGCTACACCCCTTCAAATGTAACAGGTACGCTGACAGCAAAAAAGATGGCTCAAATGAAAGAACAGATCAAAACTCCAAAAACAGAACTAAGGAAGGGAGAGCCAACCTATCAGATGCAGAGTTCAAAACACTGGCAATCAGGATGCTCACAGAAATGGTTGAGTATGGTTGCAAAATAGAGGAAGAAGTAAAAGCTATGCAAAGTGAAATAAAGAAAAATATACAGGGAACCAACAGTGAAGGGAAGGAAACTGGGACTCAAATCAATGATTTGGATCAGAAGGAGGAAATAAACATTCAAACAGAACAGAATGAAGAAACAAGAATTCAAAAAAATGAGGAGAGGCTTAGGAACCTTCAGGACAACTTTAAATATTCCAACATCCAAATCATAGGTATGCCAGAAGGAGAACAGGAAGAGCAAGAAATTGAAAACTTCTTTGAAAAAAATAATGAAGGAGAATTTCCCCAATTTGGCAAAGGAAATAGACTTCCAGGAAGTCCAGGAAGCTCAGAGGTCCCACAGAAGATGGACCCAAGGAAGCACACACCAAGGCACATCATAATGACATTACCCAAGATTAAAGATAAGGAATCTTAAAAAGAATCTTAAAAGCAACAAGAGAAAAGGAGACAGTTACCTGCAAAGGAGTTCCTATAAGACTATCAACTGATTTGTCAAAATAAACATTGAAGGCAAGAAGGGGCTAGAAAAGTAATCAAAGTCACGAAAGGCAAGCAACTACATCCAAGATGACTCTATCCAGCAAAATTATCATTTAGAATGGAAGGGCAGAGGTAGTGCTTACCAGACAAGGTAAAGTTAAAGGAGTTCATCATCACCTAGCCATTATTATATGAAATGTTAAAGGGACTTATTTAAGAAAAAGAAAAGTATCACAACTATGAACAGTAAAATGACAATGAACTCACAACTATCAACAATGAACCTAACAAAAACAAAAACAAACTAAGCAAACAACTAGAACAGGAACAGAATCACAAAAATGGAGATCACATGGAGGGTTATCAGCGGGGACAGGAGGGGGGAGGATGGGGGAAAGTACAGGGAATAAGAAGCACAAATGGCAGGTAGAAAATAGACAGGGGGAGGTTAAGAACAGTATAGGGAATGGAGAGGCCAAAGAACTTCTATGTACGACCCATGGACATGAACTAAGGTGGGGGAATGCTGAGGGGAGCATGGATGCAGGGCAGAGGGGAATAAATGGGAGGAAAAAAACAGGACAACTGTGATAGCATAATCAATAAAATCTACTTTCAAAAAGAAAAAAAGTCCTTGTTCTTGAAGAAAAAAACTAAAGTATTTATAGATAATAAGCATCATATTTCTAAATTACTAGGGAAGGAGATACAAATAGAAGGTGCATTCGTAAGTGATAACACAAATGGGGCAAAATGCTAACAACTGGTGAATCTAAATATGGAGTACATGGGACTTCTCTGCACTATTCTTAGCAATATTTAAGTGTGAAATTGTTATACTAAAACAAAAAGGTTTTTTGAGAGAAAAATTATTTTCACTTCCAATTAAGAACACACTTTTCTTTACTAAAATACAAGCGAAAGGGTTAAAAAAACAATGTCCAGAGCTAAGGAGTCCTATAAACCTGGCATTAACTTCCCTTACTGACAGATGATAAATTAATCCAGAAAAAACATTACAACATATTAACTGAAGCGATCCAAATGACCTTACAACTGTTTCTTTCACATATTCAAAGCCTGGCTTGTGATTTGGCTTCCCAAACAGAGTCAAACCCTCTGGCTTACCTGCTATCTCTGCTGACTCTGGTAACAGCAACAATATTTTGCTTTGTACGTGAGAAGGTAAATCAGAGTTTGAACTTCTACTCAAATAGAGTAATGTAAAATTTCAGTTTTAGTGATTTAACTTTCTGAATGACAAGGAATATGATCTATTTCTGTTAGGGCAGAGCAGTTTGCCCTACAAACTGGATTAGAAATATTTCATCTAAAAATAGGCACCAATTTAAACTCTGCAGACCAACTTCTCCCTTACCTCCTTCCCTTCCTAACATCCCACATAAATGACAGCAGAGGAATTAAGCAGATGTTAACCCACGAGGATAAAGAGGGCATGTGAGGCATATTCAAAAGCAGACAAAAGGTTTCAGCACGTTTTCAGAAGTCAGGAAGAAGTTAGAAGAGCAGTAACAATCTTAATAGTGCAAAAGAAACTACATCTAAACGCCAGCAGAGAAGAATGCAGACAGAAGGCGGCTCTGGGCTCAGGGACAATGGGCACACACCGACAGACAGCAAGGGTGGGGATGGGGCTGAGAACAAGGGCCCAAAGGCTGTAACAAGCGACTAGGGAATGGAACTCCCTGCACCCTAACGTTAGAACACCAGTACCGAGAGGGAAGGCTGAAGAACTAAACGGTGCTTTAAAAAAGCCTCCGCACAGACAGTCTGAGCACCTCCTCCAGTGAAGGCGGCTGCGCCCTCCCCTCAAGGGAAGTCCACTGTAGGCAAGCCCACCCACTGTCAGAGATTAGTAGTGCCTCCCTCTTGTTTGAAAAGACAGAAACAAAACAGATCCTTGAAGGAAACCTCTAGTCTGACAGGGTCGTTTTAAAAGGAAAAAGAACCCAGAGGAAACAGGAACAATGTACAGAGCACAACAAATGTTCAAACAAACTCAAAAACCCCGCAGTAATAAGGGAAGATACGCAAAACAGCCACAGAATGTATGAAAATGCAAGAATCAGGGAAAAAAAGCTCTTGAAAATTAAAAATATGATTATCAAAATTCAATAGAAGAGTGGAAGAAAAAATCAAGAAAATATCTCAGAACTAGAACCAAAAGACAGGATATTACGGGTTCTACCCAGAACACCCAACATTCAATTAACAGCAGTTCCAGAATGAAAAAGTACCAATTAGGAGAAGTAAATATGGGAGAAGTGTGCTATCAAACGTATAGATTGAAAGGTCCCTTGGGCACCCATCACAATAAAGGAAATTACCCATGCCAAGACACATCATTTTAAAGTTTCAGAAAACCAAGGATAAAAAGAACATCCCAATAGCTTCCAGGAAAAAGAATTAAAAGGTACACTGTGTGTGTGTGTGTGTGTATGAAGAAACAGTAATCAGAAAGGCATTGGTTTCTCAACAGCAACACTGCAAGCCTAAAAACAGAACAGGGCTCTCAAAATTCTAAGAGAAAAATCTTTTCTAATACTCTGTAACAGCGGTCCCCTACCTTTCTGGGGGAGAGGGGGGACAAGAAGCGGAGTTCAGGTGAATTTCCTCGCTTACCCACGGTGGAGGGATGGGGGTGGAGGGATGGGGGTTGGGGGGGAGAGAGGAGGCGGAGCTCAGGGGAGCTTCGCTTGGCTGGGTTCCTAATAGGCCGCAGACCAGCATCGGTCTCAGACCCCGGGGACTGGGGACCCCTGGTCTACAGTCAGCCAAACAATTAAGTATAAAGGTAGAATAAAAGTATCAGACTTGCACGGGGTCAAAAAGTAATCTCCCATGAGAAGACAACGCAGTGATGTACTCCAGCAAAACAATTTAATAAACCAAGAAAGAGAAAGACATGGGATCCAGCAAATAAGAGAGAACAGCAAGGGGATCAGGATAAGAACTGTCCAGTGGGCCTAGAGAACAATTAGTTCAAATAGGAGGCAGGACGGCTCTAGGAAAGAGGTCTTCGGAAAAAGAAAAAAAACAGTGCTAAGAGATTATCTGTTTAAGTGCTTGCAAAATAATATTCACAGACATTTGACAGATTTATAGGTACACTTGAGAGAAAACATGTAGAAGGTGAACTAAGCAATTTTTTAAAAAGGCAATTATTTCCCTGATTGGTGTGGCTCAGTTGGTTGGGCGTCCTCCCACAAAGTGAAAGGTCACCAGTTAGATTCCTTGTCAGGGCAAAGGCCTGGGTTGCAGGCCACTCCGTGGTGGGGCTTGGATCCTATGGGTGAGGCAGCAGACAGATCGATGTTTCCCTCCCTCTCTCCCTCCCCTTCTCTCTAAAAATAAATAAAATCTTTTAAAATTTATTTTATTTATAAAAGGCAGTTATTTATTCAAGAAAAAATAAAATGCTGAACAAGAAAGAAACAGTAATCATATTAACCCGAATTTGTAATCAAATTACACTGAGAAATGTAGAGGGGCAGAGGGAAGGGCAGTGCAGCCACGAATGTCCTCATTTACCATAGCAGCATGTCAAGAGATAATACCTAGAACTGGTAAACTAAGAAATAACAATGTGCTACTTAGAAGTACGCAGGTAAATATGAGCGAGAAAGCTAAACAGAGCTTAACATGGTTGTGGACACTGGGACTGAGGATAGAGGGGAAGGAGGGAGATTCCTGTTCTATTTTAAACCTTTTGATACTATGATTTACTGTTTATATGTAGTATTTTTGAAAGCATGGATTAATCTTTAAAAGGCAAATTGATATACTAGTCATAACAATTTGTGAGAATGCCTAAACCATTTTTTATTTTAAAAAAAAGTATGACTAAAATCCATTATATGGCATAAAAATTACAATAGTGATTTATGATTTGGGGCCAATTTCCTATATACTGCAAGGCTAATTTGCAGAGCTAATGGTATGTGTCCTCTACTAGAGAATGTAATTTCAAAGCTGGCCAAAATTTGTCATCTATATGTTAACAGATCCAGATACCTACAGAGCCAGAAAAGAGAGGGCATCTGGTCCTGCTGACTTCCCACAAAGAGGCACATTCTGCTCCATAAGGCTGGTCCCCTCACTGGTTCAAGCATTTTACTCTTATTTTGAAATGGATTTTGAAAATCAGTTTTCAACATCTGATGAAAACAACATATGGAAACAATGTATGTGAAACTACATATTCCCAAAAACTGTGCAGGGAACAAATGTGTTATTATCTATTCCATCACAGCCTCAGACTTGGTCAGACCTAGTTTGGGGGAAAAACACCTAGTGAAGCTATTATGCTACACGTACTCTACCGTCTTCAGCTGAATACTGGCCTTGTGCCCCCACCTCCAAATGAGGGTAAAGGGTAGTGTGGAGAATTAAAACTATTAAAGCCAAAGTAGATTACAAAATCAGAGTCAAAATGGGCCACATTTGCCTTTGAAAGACCAGACACAAATAACTACAGAAGAATCACCAGTTTACCCTGTTTCAGAAATAACTTCCACTTTGAAGCCGATTATGCGGAGAATGAGCACGAAGCCATGAATCACTTAAGGAAAGTTCTGACATCCATTATTCCCACTTATTTAATATAGCAAGATCTGATGCAATCCCACGCTTCTGCTGACGATCTGAGTGAGCAAAGCCAAGGTTACACAGTAGTGGGATCTTCCAAAGAAACAAATCAAGTCATAAATCTAAACACCACACAACCATTATTTCAAAACAATAGCAAATACTGAATATCAATATAAGAAAAGATTCTCATGTATATATTTTTATAGGAAGCACTCCATCCCATAAGTAAATAAAATAATTAAGAGGATTAGAGACCTCTTATTATCAGACTTTACTCAGAAAACAATGTTTAATATCTGCATTGTAGAATTCTCTTCCTAGATTTTTGTGATTACATAATAAAGGTTAGTGTTAGAGCACAGAGTGTGGGGGGAGGGGCTGAGGGCAGAGTCAACCCCACATGTGCTTACTGGTGTGCTGGTAAACTCTTTATTCTTTTAAAGTCCATGGGACTATTTATGAAGGAGTGGGGAAAACATGTAAACTGGGCACTAGACTTATATTCTGCTTAAAGGGCTAGATACCCAATACTACAAAAAAAAAAAAAAGAGGCACCTGCAAACTCCAACCACTGTTCTAACTATTTAACAAAAAACAAGAATTGGGAATTTATTTATAACCAATAGGCACAATTTAAAAATCTGACACACATTTCCCCAAGAATCTCTATTAATTATTCAAAGGAAGAAAACACAAAAGCCTGAAAAGAAATTTTTTTACATGAGGTTCTAAAAAGACACAAACAAAATGCTTGAAATAACTGAAATGAAGCTGATGTGGTTAAGCTCTCAGAGTTAAATTCTCATGGCATGAGTGTTGAGTTCTGGCAGGTATTCATACACATAACATGAAGCTTGAATTCTTAGTTGTTGCAGAGCAATTTCTCCAATATTTATAACATTCAGAATAATTCAGGTGGAAACTAGAGTTAATCTAAATTAAGTCAAAGGACGTGCTACTGGATGACTATATATATATATATACACATATATATGTAGTCATATATATGTATATATATGTACACACATATATGTATATATATAAATAAAATTAATAATATTGGGTTGGCTGAAAAGTTCATTTAGTTTATTCCTCAAGATGGCTCTAGTAGTGCTTAGTTGTCTTTAACTTCATTCAAAACAATATTTTTAGATTGTACTGTGACAGCTGTCCTATCAGTATGCATTTTTAAAAAACATCAAAATTGGTGAATTTTTGTATAGACATTTTAATATTGAAGTTGGAAGAAGATACACAACATTTTTGGTGTATTATGCTTGACTACTTCAAGAAAGGTAAAAACACAATAGACATGCAAAACGAGATCTGTGCAGTGTACGGAGAAGGTGCTGTGACTGATCAAATATGTCAAAAGTGGTTTGCAAAGAGTCTTGGTCCTATGGATATTTTGGCCAAATAACTCTTCACTGTGGGGCTGTCTTATGCACTGGAAGATGTCCAGCAGCACCCCTGGGCTCTACCCACTAGAAGCCAATAGCGAGAGATAGCTGACTTACTCAATATATCCAAGTCAATAGTTATTGGTGAAAATTAAAAATGTGTGATTTATTTTAATGAAAAAAAAATGTTACAGACTTTTTGGGCAACCCAATATGTCAGCCAGAGTTTTAAAGTCATACATAAGTTCTTTTTTAAAATATTATATCAGAATATTAACATGTTACTTATCAACTATCCTAGGGAAACATTCTATCACAGAAATCTGTTTCCTAAAAACTTCACCATGATCTTCCAAGTTTCGATCAAGATAGTACACTCCCAATATTGTGCAACAAATGTTCAAAACAAAGGAACGGACAATAATCTTTTTTTTTTTTAACCTAAGTGTGGTCAGTAAGGACAGATTTAAATAAGCTAAAACAATAGTGTACTATCTCATAGTCAGTTAAATTAAAACTGCAGGAAGAGCAGTTAATCACCAGCCTGTTCTTCCTGGTGATGAGATAGTAAAAGAACAGTCCATAAAATTAAGAGACTTCTAGGTGGGTCAAGGATAGGCAAGCAGCTTTCTACAGGGCTGTCTTAAACCCAGCTGGAGCAAAGAAAAATACCAGGACAGAATATTTACTCAAAATGGAAAACAGCACACTGGTAGAGCTCTTCAGTCACAAAGAGGAGTACGAAGTCTCCAGATGAAATCCACTTGGTTATAATATCTTTTCAGAGATACAAGCTAGTTCCTTAAAAATACACTCTCAATTCCCTCTTCAAAAAGACCTTACAAAATTTTATTAGCTAGCGATTATTTAATTGTGAAGAATTTAGCTAACACAAAACAACCATAAACTTTATTTTTCAAAGTCCAAGTTTTATTTCAATAGTTTTCAAAATCTGAAATTGCCTTTCTAAGCTCATCTGCATTTTATACATCAGTAAATAACACTCATATACCTACTTTTCAGTGTATCTTAAGAAGAGAGGGAAATGTGTTTTAAGCTCTGCAGTCTAAAGACTATAATTAACTTTTACAAGAAAGACAACTGGAAAATCTTAGACTGTAACTAAATGGAATCAACAAAGTACACTGCCTTAAAACAAAGATTCCAATAACCAGAGGAAAAGCTAAATCCAGTATCTTAAGAATTTCCTTTCTCCCCCACCCCAAAACAAACCACCTCCAAGAAGAATCTCCTCTACCAGAAACAAAATGAAAAAAATGGGAGGGGGGCAACTTCAAGAACAGAAACACATTTTTAACACAACCAAAAGCTAATGGAATTTTATCTACAGCTATATTGAGAAGGCTAGTTTTTTTATATCTCAAGGAATGTAAATAGCCCACAAAAAAATTAGATCTGAACTGCAAGGAAGGCCTCCCCCACCCCCAGGATTCCATTCATTTATTCTGAGAAAGAAGGGAAGGGAGAGGGAAAGGGGGGGAGAGAAAGATCAATGTGAGAGAGACACATCCACTGGCAGCATCTCACAGGGAACTGAAACCAAACCCAAAACCTAGGCATGTGCCCCCACCAGGAATGGAACCAGCAACTCCCCCAACCCCACCCACAGGACCACACCCAATCAACTGAGCCACACCTGCCAAGGCTGAACTCAAAGTTAAGACATTCAAAAAACAGTTTTATACGAATTGTACTACCAATCTTGTCCCAAAGTGCCAGTACTTTAATCAATAAATAGGGGGTGGCAGAGCTAATCAAATGCATAATTTAAATAAATTATTTTCAAAATGTGAAATTTAAAATGTATTTTCATGCCAAGAATCTTCAAAGGAATTATTTCAAGTATGCTTCCAAACACTTTAAATCCTCTAAATTATCAAGCATTAAGTTACTGGATGACAAAGTAAAGACAACCTAAAAGTAAGGTTTGAATGGCGTTTGAATTTAAGCTTTGGGCTCTGTCTACTACCCAACCCCCCAAGCATCTTAAGCAACTCTCTTAATCTGTCTCAGTTTCACAATCTATAAAACAGGAAAAACTACAAGGATAGGCAGTTAATTAAATTAGGATTAAATGCTAGCAAACTGCTTTGAAGTTACTTTATGCTGTTCTCAGTTCTCCTCCTACTCAGGAAAACTAATAGATGAGAAAACATCTGGAATTATTATAGATACTAACATCTGCGGGCTCACAGCAGTTAAAAGATGATCTCTATTTACAAGCTTCTAAGCCAAAGTTCATTCAACAACCCCCAAAATTTCAGGATGCAATTGCCAAGGAAAATCTTTAGGTAAATTTCCTTTCAGTCCGAAAAATACCTACTCTTGCCTACATTCTCAAAACAGGCTATTGCAAATCACAGAGCATCTTGAGTAATCTTGGCACAAAACAATTCTAGGTAAGATGAACAAGCTGTCACTGTTGTTAGTGCTATTTTCAGCATTCTAAACTGTCAATCAAGGTAAGCTTCATCAGAAATACACCCTCTGAAAAGTACCAGTCCCTGCTGAGAAGCTAAGTACTTCCTTATAAGCCATCTGTCCAGGAAAGCTCTACCAAAACACCTAGATGCAGTTGCTCTCAATCGAAAGGAGCTATGAATAAACAGAAAACACTAAAGCATATTAAACTGTATACATTTTCCACTTCAAACATGGATAAACTACCTGCCCAGGTCTATTCTGATGCCTAGGATGAATACAAAACCCATAGGCAGGTTGGTCAGAAACTACAGCTTAATCAAAGGAGACTAGTTTTGGTTTTTTTTTTTTTTTTTTTTTTTAAAGAAATGAAAATATATAAAATAGCTCAAGAAGGAGAGGGGGGAACTCAAAAAGAAAAAAACAAAACAAAAAAAGCAGGTTAGAAGGAAATGTACATGTAAATTACTCCCTGATGGAAGAAGGACTCAATTAAATTTTAAAACAGGAATTTAAATTACTCAGTGAGCTACAAACTCAATTACTCACTGTTCTGCTTACTGAGCTACAAACACTATAAAAATCTAAGCATCTCTAAATCTAATTTGAAAGATCCAAAATTAATCTATTATATTCTAGTAAAGAAGGATAAATTTCAACAGGGAAAAAGTAGGATGTTCTAAGAGCCTAAGGCTAATGCTATAAAAGCAAAGCATAATGAGAATGAATTATTTTGAGAAAAAAAGGATTAACGGGAAACTGAAACAAAGAGTTCAAACTCTCCCCTCAACCCCATCCTTTCTTCTGCTTAGGCCGTGAAGGGTATTCTTTGTATACTATGGAGAAGACTATTTAGAAAATAACTTCTGATTAATGTGTCAAAACTTTTTCACAGCAGCAAAATACTAAGTTCAATCCCTAGGCTGCAGCCTCCTCACACAGACACCTGGAGCACGTCCTACATTCCAGCTCTTTCACATCTACCACCCGTTACTCAGAGACTGAGCAAAGACAGCAAGGAAACATGGCTCAATAAGGGTTCTGGGGCGGCGGTGAGGGCAGAATACTGCCAGAAAAGCGGGAAAGGCCATTACATTTGGCTCAAGTGTACAAATATTACCAAAGAAATTTAAGTATTTCAGAACAGGAAATAAAATTAAAATATTAATCTTTAGAATTAATGTGAAAAAAGTACCACCTGTCCACTGATTTTTAAGCACCTCATCCAAAGTTACTACTACGATGTCCACCTGCCCATCTCTATAAACACAGAATGACAAAGGGTACAGATTCACTGTGTTAACAACACTGCAGAGGGCCATGTGCTCACAATCCAGGCAGAGCTTACAGAGCAGAATACTGGGAGGGAGGGCTGGTGAAAGCATTCTGAGGGGAAGCTCACTTACTTCACATTTATTTTCAACATAAAGTGAAAGACCATGCCAGCCACAACCTACATGGAAGAAAGCTTCTTCATTCATTAAGTACATTTTACTATTATTATATGCTAGGCACTTAATAAATACTTCACAGAGTGTTACTAAAAAGCAGTAAATGCATTTGACCTAGGGAACAAATGACTGATCCTATCTAGAAAATTTAGTCTACTGAGAATACAAGAGTCCTCTTTAGATGCACACTGCGGGAGAAATATGACACAAAATAACCTGTCACTCCATTACGGTGACTTCTCACCTTTGTCACAAATTACAAATGTATTACCACTAACAAGGACTCGATAATCAGTACCTCATCCTAATAAATGGATATTCAAAAAAGGGTTTTTTCTCCATTATCCACCCAAACCTGCAGAACATTTACTTGATCTACACTTACTTTTTTTGAGCGATATGATGGGAGGTGTGTACTGGAAACCTATAAAGAGGCATACACAACTCTGAAGAATTAACCAGGAAAAATTTCTGATGCCCGCGCTATTAAAATATTTCTAATTTAACTGACTAACCCAAATCCATGTCCAAATGCTTGGTCTGTGGCCTTTCTTGGTTATTAAAACAGTTGTATTTAGGACATCTTTTTGAACAGTTTGTGTTTTTTTCCCCCTGTATTTTGCTACTGGTTCAACTCTTTTATCCACTGAAATAAGAAATGCCCAAGCCTCCAGCTTCTGAAAATAACATCTGGTATGTGCACACAACAAAAAGCTTGAGAGAATGTCCTAGTTTTTATGTAAAACTTTTTCATTTAAAACGTGAATGCCTTTAGCAAAGATTAGACATAAATCAGCATTTACCTTATTAGGACATTGCTATTTTCAACATTTACCTTAAACCACGACGTGGATTTATCTTCTAACCAGTTAGCTTCCTGTCTCTCTGCAGCTAGATTAGACTTTTTCTGAAAGCGTAGGACTATTGGACCCCACGATCTGTTGCCCAGCTAACAGATTTCCAAAGCTCTGTACATCTCCACAAAGTCATAACTGTCGCTAGCCTTAAAGTTTTAAGGATTTCTGTAATACTTCAAAGCTATTTTAGTAAGAGCAGGTGCCCTTAGCTGTTGCTGTAACCGTATATCAGTGGGTTCTCACAGTGTGGTCCTGGACCCCTGGGAGTTTCCAAGACCATTTCAGGGGGTGCCTGAGGTCAAACGATTCTCATAATATTAAAATGCTACTTTTCTTTTCCCCCCTCATTCTCTCACAAGGATGCAGTGGAGTTTTCCAGAGAGTACATGACGTGTGATGGATCCAGAAGCAGATAGGAAAATCCAGCTGTCTTCTGTTATGCCACACAAGAGAGTTGTAAGAATATAAAATAATGCCATTGTTCTCACTAAATTTTGTTTTGAAAAGACAGTTATTTTATGAAAACTATCACTCATGTTAACAGGTAATGGATTTATTATTGTTATTTGTGAATAAATATATTTTTTAATTTTTTCTCTTTTAATTCTTGGTACAGCAAAGATTAATAGATCTAAGCCATACAAACAAAGGCTTTTTGGGTTCTCAATAATTTTTAAGTGTAAAGGGGTCCTGAGAACAAAAAGTTTGAGGACAGCTGTAGTATACAATTACATAACCTGAAACAAAGTGCCTTCCATAGATAAGGAGCTCGAGTTAATTCTTAAGTATAATTACTTCTTACATGCCCTAATCTTGTTGAGAAATACATCTCCTTGGAAAGCATAATTCAGCACGAAGCTAGTCTGTCCTAGGCCCTACTTAAGGGGTTTTAGATATTGTCGGAGTCCTCTTTATAAAGATGTTCTGACCTATCCTCCTATTACCTGAATAGTGTATAGGAGTTTTTAACATTTTTCACGAAAATTTCCTTGTTCATCCCAACAGTGACCTGTGAAGTATTACCCCTTTTTACAGATGACATCCCAAAACTGAGGAGCAAAGGAAAGAGAACTGCTTGTCTGAGGATGAACTGCTACTAATAGGGCCTTGGATGTCCGTCTTTTGCAACTGCTTGGCTGCCTTATGACTGTTTCACTGTGGTATAATGCCAAAGAAAACAGGGCAAGGGCATTACTTTTACTGTCCCAGTGCCAAAGCAGGGGTTTTGTTTGTTTGTTTATTTATTTGTTTTAATTAGAACAGCATCAGACTCAATACCCAGTCACAGCATTATTCAATACATTGGCTGCTACCATTTTGGGTTCTCCACCAAAAAAAAAGGAAGAAGAAGAAAAGAAAAAAGAAAAAAGAGAGAAGAGAGAGACAGAGAGAGATAGGGAATACCAGAATATATGAATATAATTCTGCAAGATGATGAATTAATTAATGACTCACAGATTCACTAACCATTTAATCACTGAAACAACAGGCAGGCAAGAACAAGATCAAACTCAATATAATAACACTGGATTTTATTAATGGAGAGATGTCAACAGGTTAAAATGGGAGGCCTATATGAACAGGGTTTAATTCACAGAATATGGGAAGAAGAAAAAACCCATGTAGTTAAACTGGCTTTATTGTTCTACAAATCCAAGTGCATGACTATAAACACCCTCAAAAAGCAAGGTCACAAACCAATGATGATGCAAGATGCAAAGGTACCATCCTACCTCTTGGACGGAAATCAACCCTCCCCTACAGCTGGACATGTTCTTGTTAGCGACACAAGTCTCTTAGGTATGCTCCATTTTAACGTAAGTTCCTCAGGAAATGCCCAATTTTCTGCATCTCTTTTCCAGAGTTAACTGGGCTCCCCGACTAAGGCAAGGCTGACTCACAAGAAGATATCTGCCCCTTGCATAAACTCTTTTCCTTTTTCAGATGCATGTGCCCAGTAAAGCCATTTTAAAATTTGATGTGATTTCACCAGGAAAAAAAAAAAGAGAGAGAGAGAGAGAGAAGTGTGCTAACTGTCCGCTTTGAATTCCTGTAGTTTATCTACAACCAATGAGCAAAAGTAATTTCATCATTCCTCATGAGGTATGCTTTTCCTAGTGTTTACTTTGGTCATTTGTTCAAATCTCTTTTGGAAAAAAATTAAAAGATACAGTTATTGCATCATAGCTATAGCTACAATTACAGCTAATGCACCAAGAACCAATTTGTAAAGCAATTTTACACACTTTATGTGTTGTTCCACACTCAACATTTACTGCAAAAGATACGTTTGTATGTAAGACCTAATTTATACCAAGTTTCTGTACCCTCATAAAAGAACTGCAATACTGCATTGTAAAACCAATTGACTGATTAATCTTTAAACGCTTCATGCAGAAAAATTAATCGGACTTTACAAAGACAAGTAAAGCAGCAAACCTCTGGGAGCTCCGCGGAACCGTGGGTATTTCTATCCCTTATCCCAGAGCACATTTTTCTTTGTGGTGTTACCTATGTTTTTCTCCAAGGACATAATCACCATTTAAGAAGTAACCTGTCAAAAGTGTTAAGGCATTCTCTAAACTACCTTCGCTGCTCCAGCCCATAACGAGCAATGTCACACGGCTAAATCGTACCATTGCTGTTTCCCTATATTTCTTCAAATGAACTTGAGATTTTTGAATTGCACCATTCAAATTTTACACTACAACCCAAGCTATCGTTGATCATCTCCAATCTAATAAACAAAGACTCTAGCGGCGGCACCAGGGCCCTACCAGGAAGTAATCAAAGCATTGTGGCCGGTGCGATCCTAAGTCTCTAGAGCAGACAATAAGAGGGCACTGGGGTTTCCAACGGGCTCGGCCGAAGGACTTCATTTGCTTAAGCAATGCAAAACGCATTACATAAACCTAATAACTGTTGTACAGCACAGGAACTCGGGGCTCCCAACGCAATTTCAGACACCCAAAACCTCTGAAAGGCAATCGAGCCGCCCTTCCAAAGCAGCTGCTGATGAGCCTCAAGAGCTTTTCAGCTACCAGCTTGTTTTCAAACTTCACCCTCCCCGGATGATGAAAGACTCCGACCTCAGCCGCCCGAGTCCCGAGCACCTCCCGTGGCTCACAGCTCCCGCAAGGCGTAGATCGGGTGCCCAAGCCCGCGGACAAGCGAAGGGAAGCGGGGACAGGGAAGGCGGCGAAGGGCCCCAGGGCCCCCCTCAGCTCAGACAAAGCTGCCCCCGCAGAGCGGCGGTTTTCCCGTCCGGCCAAGGTAGGGACGCAACTCGTGCGACCGCCTTGCGGGACCGGACACCCGCCGCTACAGCCCCCCAGCCGGCGACAGAGCGAGCACAGCCCCCGGGCAGGGTGGGGCGGGGGCGCGAGCCTCGGGCCAGCGTCCCGGCACGTCGCTGCCCCCACGCGCTCCCGGCCCCCGGCGGGCTGCCGCAGGGCGCGGGCCTCCGCTTCGCCGGCCCGACGGTCGGGCCGCGGAAAACAAAGGAGTCGCCGCCGCTTCGCCCGGCGCGCCCGCCCGCCCCAGCCTCACCGCGCACCCCTACCCAGCCGCCTGACCCGGCTCGTCCTCACCCCACGCCAAGTCCGCGCGCCGGCCGCCCTCTACCCCTAGACGGCAGGCCCCGCAGAGCCGGGGCCTCGGGTGCATGGCAGGGCCGCCTGGGGCCGCACTCACCGCTGCAGCACCAGGACGACGGGGAGCCGTTGGGGAACTTGGCTGAGTCCGGAGCGATGCAGACGCTGGAGCTGAGGTGCGGACACTCCATGGCCACAAGGAGAGCGGCGAGGAGGACCGAAGCTCCGGGACCGGGTGAGGTGGGGGCGGAGGGACTCTGAAGGCTCCGTCTGAGGTCGCTCCTCGCTGGGCACTCGGTCGACGGCGGCTGCGTCCCGAGCCCTTGCGTCAAAGAAAGCAAAAGCTTCCGGGCGCCGGGTTTTCTCGCCCGCCGTCTCCAGAAGCCCCGCTCCAGAGAACGTGAAAATCCAGGATCCGGGTTCTGCCGCCACCCCTAGGTTGGGGGCTTCCGTCTTCCCAGGCCGGCCACGCCCCTCCCCTGGGTAGACCACGCCCCCAGGCCCGGCTCCGCCCCCGTCCACTACCGCCGGGTGGGGTCCTGGAGTGTCCCCGCGGGTGGCCCTGAGTCAGGCTGCGCTGCTAAAAGACTTTCTCAACTCTGCCGCCCGGGGCGGCCGCGGCTTCCCCGGCCCCGGAAAGGGTGGGGCGCCGGGATGAGACACGCGGGTCCGGTCCACTGTGTTAACCGCGGCTCCGCGAGCGCTCGCGGTTAGAAGATTTTGCGCGGTGTGTGGGGGTTTTACTACACCGCGGTAGGAAATCTGGCCCCACAGTGAAGTGTGAAGGAGAAGATAGAAACCACTCTGGCAGACAGGCCCCGTGGCCCCCATTTTAAACCAGACACAAGCTCGGAGAGGGTGAGGGCCTGGCCCCCGTGGCCCAGCGGGCCGCAGAGGTCTCAGAGCAGTTCGGGTGCCGTGTTCCCCCCGCGGCAGGTGCGGCGCTGACCAGGTTCTAGGTCTTGGACGCGCGGCCTCTGTGAACCGCCCGGGCGCCCGTGAACCTGAGCTCAAACCCCGTCGTTGCGACTCGCCCTGTGCGTCACCTCCAGTGCACGGGCGGACTTGCAGACACTGAAGTTGGAGAGAGCGTGCTAACCCGGTTTGCAGAGCACGAGGTCTCTGCGACCGGGCGCTGAAAAAGGAAGGGATCTAACATTGGTTAAACGCCTCCTAGAGTCTCCTAGCCTGGCGCTTCACACACAATACCTGTTTTAAAACTCGCACTACCGTGCCAGCGGCGGTTACTTTTCTTTTCTTTTCCTTTTAACCGAGGGGGAAACCGAGTCTGGCTGTAACAGGTTAAGGCTTGGGGCCGAGATAGGATCCTGGACTCGCTGACCTCTTTGCGGAAGGTGTCTAGGGAAGCCACGAGGACCCGTTTGAACGGGCGTTACACCCAAGCTAGCCTGCGATCCCTCTGGGGCATGGCCTCGGAGACCACCGGGGTGGTTACTAATGTTGCCTCCAAGTTGGGGCTCCCTGTAAAACCCGGCGAAGGAATAGCAATGCCAGGAAGAGAGCAGGGGGAGGCGGAGGATGTGGCAATCCTGCGGGCAGGGCGAGAGGAGGAAGGAAGGTCAGGAAATGATTAACCGGGCCGGGCCGGGTAGTGGTTAGAGCGGGGCACCTCCCCGCAGTGCAGCCCCGGAGCAGTTCGGGGATGCCTTCTCCGTCGCTGCTCGAGCCTCAACATGCCCCCGCCCTCCCCTCCACGCCACCCGGTTTCTGCCTCATGGTGTCCACACACCCGGGGCATCTGTGCCGACCCCGTCCCCCACCACTATTTCCGACTCCTCGGGCAACTCTCTTCTGTCGCTTTCCTAGTTTTGATTACTGTTAGAGCAAGCTTCACTCTTGGGATTTTACGGCAGTAAGGAGTTGAGGAAAGTAGAGCTCTAGTCTTCCTAAACCTTTTCTTCTTTTTTATCTAAAAAGCCAGGAAAAAAAAATATTTATCTGGCAAGGAAGATGAAGAATTCCTGCGAATTGCTACCTTGTTGTAGGTAGCAAATAATTTATGGCTCTTAAAAAATTGTAGCAGGTGAGGGAATAATTCCTAGGAAAAGGGGGGATAAATAAATCTGACCTTTGCTCAACTCTCCCAGCCCTTTCTATCAACCTTTTTTTTTTTTCAAGGTCTGGCTGGACCAACTTCTGTTTCCCTCTGGACGCCTACCCCCTTTAGTACACAAACCCCGGCCATCAGCAGTGGAGGATGCCCTGACCCATGCCTTTTTTCACATTGGCATGTAATTTTTTTTCACTCTCTCAGAGACTCAGTTCCCTCACTCTCTGCACTTCATCTTAAACACCACTTCCTCAGGGAGGCCTTTCCTAACCCTGCTCCAACGCTAGGCTACTCCAGGTGTGCAGTGCCCTTGTTGCCCCTGTACTCAGCCTTTTTAAAAACACTCTTCACGCATGCAATTATTTGTTTAATGTCTGTCTTCCCCTTGGAGTTCCGCAAGGATAGCAAACAAGTTTGTCTGATTTCCTGCTATATCCCTAACATAATATATCCAATAAATCTGTTCAATAATGAGTGAGTGATCGGCCCTGGCTGGTGTGGCTCAGTGGATTCAGTGCGAGCTGAGAACCAAAGGGTCGTCAGTTCCATTTCCGGTCAGGGCACATGCCGGGGTTGTGGGCCAGGTCCCTAGTAAGGGGTGCACGAGGGGCAACCCCACATTGATATTTCTCTCTTTCTCCTTCTCTTCCCCTCTCTGTAAAAGTGAATGAATAAAATCTTTTTTAAAAATGAGTGAGTGATTGCTTCGCAATGTCTACTGCCATAGACGGGAGTTTGGGAAGTAGCATAATGTATGCCAGGCATTTGCCACCCTCACCAAAGTGATCTCTAAATTTCCTTCAGCTCTGAGTTTATGATTTTGATGGAACTGGGAATGTGAAAGCACCTTATACTGTGTAAACTGCTTTTTAAAAGAGACTTAAAAATAAAGAAAAGAAAGAAAGGTTTTTATTAGAATCTTCTCTCCCCGGCTAGAATAAAAACATCTCCAAGCAGGGGGGGGCCTAATTTAGTCATCTCTGACTGCTGTGTCCCCGGAGGGGAAACTATGACTACTACTACACAGTCCAGAGAAGCCGGGCAAAATCAAAGAGGCCCTCCTGGGGCTTTAGCTAGGTTTTCTTGAAGTGCAGGGAACTTTCCTGTGTCTTTGAAAGTTTTCATTTAAAATAAAAACAAAAAGAAACACCCTCGCAGTGAGTAAATGTGTCAAACAGGGGAAGACCACGGGGCACACTGGGAAATCTGCTTTTTTCGGTTCCTTGTTTCTTCGGCTACTTTTAAGACGTTTGCTTTTTTGTTCTTGGCCTGAATCTCTTTGGCACTAAGGAGCACTGACATACATACCAGTGAGCCCTGGTGGTGATGAGCCAGCCTCCAGCTCCTAACTCCTGGGAACCCTTGGCCTCAGGGGTCCAGCAGAAGCAAGAAAGTTTTGTTTGCATTTTTTGGAGGAGGAGAATGCACAATCTCAACCACGCTATCAAATGTTTATCATCTAAAGGAGATATAATGGGGGTGTGATGAGAAGGGGGGCATACGTTGCCATGGGAACCATGTTAAGAAAGGTCTCAAGGTTGCTGTTACCTTTCTCTAGTTTTAGACTTGATACTTCTGGCAAAATTGGTGCTCCTGAAGCAAGAATTACAGGCTGACCAGGCCCTAGGAAAGACTAACTCTGACTATTCCCACTCAGGCAAGGCTTGTCATTGGAAAAACCCATAGAGCTAGGTTAATTATTTACTGTAGAGATTTTTCTGGGAGCAAAGCCTCCTAGGGAAATTAAAGTTAGAAAGAGAAGGCTTGGAGAGTATTCAGAAGGATGGGGTGGGGAGGCCCCCCAGAGACTCTTTTATCGCCTCATTTAATTTTCCAAGTGGCACTTATCTGATCGGTTCTTTGCTTGTTTACTTGTTTATCTATTGCCAGTTCCTCCGTGAGAACAGAAACCTTGCCAGTCCTGTTCACTGCCTGACTTCCAGCTCCTGGCATTCAGCCTGGTACAGGGCAAGCCCTCAGGAACTATCTGTTGAATGACTAAATGAATGAAGGGGCTGGGCTCAGGCTTCCCCCAGCCGGCCCTCACTTCTGCACTCAGGAACACCAGCGATGCCATTCTCCCACTACTTTCCACTCACCCCTTTCGCATTATCTTCCTGCCCCAAATTCTTCAGTGGCTCCCCATCTGTGGCAAGATAAAATCAATCAAAACTCCACAGCCACCTGTTCCTGTCTCTTGCTAAAGGTTTTTGTTTTGTTTTTTAGCTATCTCAGAAGTGCCTAAAGTAGTTCCCCCTCATGATGGAAAATGTATGTCCTTGTACCCCTGCACTAGCTTTCCCTTCTATCAGGCCAGCTTCTACTGCTTCTCCATGAAGCAGATAGCCTCTTCAGGGAAGCCCTCCATCACTCACTCAAGGAGACTCCTAGGCCTCCCCCTCCCCACTCTCCCCCCATTCTGTCTCTACAGCTTGTCACATAGGCTATTATTTTCTGTCTCCCTTGGGAACAGATGCTTTTCTTTTTATCTGTGGATACGGGGCACCTAGTTCAACAATGGCAGATGTTTTTAAAAGATTATATTTTTTGCTCTTACTGGTGTGGCTCAGTTGGTTGGGCATTGTCCCACAAAGGGAAAGGTCACTGGTTCGATTCCTGGTCAGGGCAAAAGCCTAGGCTTTGGGTTCAGTCCCGGTCAGGGGCTTGTAGGAGAAGCACCTGATCAATGTTCTTGTCTCCCATCCATGTTTCTCTCCCTCTCTGTCTCCTTCCCTTCTCTTCTTTCTATAAATAAAATCTTTTTTTAAAAAAAGATTGTCTGTTGATGAAATGTTGAGAGTGCCCCCTTAGAGTGTGATTACCTCAATTATTATATGTCATGGTCCCCTACTATTCACAGAAAGGACCTCAACTCTGTAAGAACAAAAGTTTGCACTTATTGGGTCCCAACTAGGTGCCAGGTACTATATCAAGTTATTTTCATTTCTTCGTTAATTCTTACAACACACCTGAGAGGTAGGCATTATCATCTTCATTTTACTGATGGAAGAACTGAAGCTCAACAAGGTTAAATAATTGCACATATATACAATTAGTACTTGGTCTTTCACCAAAGGTAGTAGAGTTTCACCTCCCGAACACATGGCCAGCTAAATTATTTTGCAGTATTATACAGGGTTAGCTGAAGTTCCTGCTGAGGAAGACTCTTAAGGACCGCAAGACACAGAAGAGCCTTCTGAGTAAAGAATCATTTGGGTTCAGTAATAGTGTAGTAATCATTTTCATCAGCACCCTAATTTGTACTGTGTTTAAGACTTTCTTCTCTGTCATTGAAATGTGAACTTCTCAGCCCTTTTATGAAGGAGATAGAAGTTTCTCTTGTTTAAAGACCCACTTTGCAGATAAAACAATGACCGATTAAGCTGACAGGGGTGTCCAGTCCATGGGCTGCATGCAGCCCAGGATGGCTATGAATGCAGCTCAATGCAAAATCGTAATTTACTTAAAACTGGGTTTTTTTTTGCTCATCAGTTTCCATTAGTGTTTGTTTATTTAATGTGTGGCCCAGAGACACCAGAAGGTTGGACACCCTTGAGTGGCTCCAGCACCAAACAACTTTGACAGTGAAGGAGTCACTTCTTATCTGTAGTATCAGGGGGTTGAACTAAATGATCTCCTAGGGCCTTTCCCAAGTGAGCATTCATGATCCTCTTGTAGCTCATGGCCACCTAGTATCACTGGCAGAGGCAAGAAGGCTCTTGTATCTTGTGGCAGAGACTGCTAACTGTTCACCCCAAATCTGTTTTCTTTCCCTCCTGGATGAGAAATTTCTCATCTTCCTTGTAATCAAGGGCGTCTGAGCAGAAACTGCAAGGCTCAGCCTCAGCTGGCACTGTGGACAGCTGCCCAAGACAAAAATACTTCAGTGTCCAGTTTTGCTTGTCAACACATGGAAGAAATGGAGGGAATATATTAAGTCAGGTCCAGGAAGAAATGTGGGGTTTCTAGGCTTTCAGTCTGTCTGTTCTGTGTTCTCTCTTCAATCATTTATTCATTCATTCACTCAAGCAATCTTGTCTGTGTTCCTGCCACCTGCCAGGCACTGAAGATACAGAGACTCGGAGCTTGGTACCACCTGGGGACCTCCTGTATGGACTTCTCTTTGCCACCACCAAGATGAAAAGTGTTGTGATATCACACTTTTCCTCTTGCTCACTTGTTATCTGATTGGATATTAGAGCCTGCGAGTTTCAAAGTGCTATCTAACGAGGCTTTAAGTCTTTTCATTGTAAAAACGGCTTTCCATGTAAAGGGTCTGTCTTGGTACTTGGCATACAGTAGACCCTCAATAAACGTTCATTTTCTTGAGACCTTGTTAAATAGGAGGATTGATGAGGCAGGTAGACGATGATGGCCTGAAATCATTGCTTGTGGTAAAGCTGGCACAGAAGGCTGAATGGTTGTCCTTTTAAAGGGATCTGGGCCAGATCATTCATTCAACAGATATTTCTGCTGCTCGAGGCTCATGGGGTATAGACGTGGGCAACACAAAGTTTCATCTTCAAAGGGATGAGGAAGGGGCAAGAGAAACGGATCAGAAAACAAGCAATTGCAACACAATGTGATAAGTGCCAGGAGGGGAAGTACAGGATGTTGCTTAGCCACAAATAAGGGGCAACTAACCCAGGCTGATGGGTGCGGGTGGAGGAAACACAAGGCAGGGCTTCCTGGAGGAAATGACATATGACCTAAAACTTGATTGATACCTAAGATTTAGCCAGGTAAAGTCGGGTGGGGGGAGGGGGACATAGTATCCCAAGCAGAGGGAACTGTATCTGCAAAGGCTCAGAGGCTCAGAGAGGATCTAAGACTGCCAGTCTGGTTGGAGAGTCATGTGCAAGGAGACGAAAAGCTGAGGGGTGAGACTGGCAAGGTTGGCAGAAGACAGACAGTGAGGGGCTGCTGACTCTCTGTGACAGAGAGCTGCCAACACAGGGACCCTGACATCTTTCAGGGTTGTGCTTTGCCAGGTCCTGGGAGAGGGGCCAAGGGTGCAAAGATGCAGAAAGGTAAGAGATAAGACGGAGTAAAGAAATAAACTAGCAATTATTAAACATCTATAAGGTATTCAACAGCATTAGTCATCTGAGCAATGCAAATTAAAACCATAGTGCACACTGACCTAGAAACAAATAGGCAGGGCTTAGAACGCAGATGTGACTGCATTGCCCCCGCTCCCATCCCCACAGTCAGGACCAGATCCCTGAGACTGCGTCCTTGAGGAGTTTACAACCCACCATGAGGGAGAAGCTCATACATATTAAGTAGAAGAATTTTGATGGGGAAAAGAATCATAGGCTTGGAGAGTCTTCATCTCTGCCTTCCTCTCTTCTCTCCCAACCTTAATCTGACCTGACAATTCAGCACTCAGGAACATTCAGCTAGCCAGAAAGTGAATTTCTCAAACACCCAGAGCACCGATTTTCATAGTCTCAAACCCTTCTGGGATTTGGGGCTTTGGACTCAGTCAGGCTAGGTCCTGCCCCTGCCACCAGCAGCCCAACCTCTCCTGAGTCTCCATCTAGGCAATGGGAATAATAATAGCACTTCTAAAATGCTGACTTCCCTGTTCTGTCTCCCTTGGCCAAATAGTTATGTTTGAAAGAAAGAGCCGAGATTCACATGTTATGTTCTGAACTATTTTTTGAAGTTGCCAACACCCATAATTTATGCACTTACGTAATCACGCTGAAGGTTCTAAGCATATTTTATAAGTACATCATTGAGAAAGCTCTGCTGTGCCTGAGCTGGTTATAAATTGGCAGCAGCAGGGGGCAAAGGGTATTTAACATTACTACCATCTTCAAGAACAAAGGTGGGAAAGTAGGGAGAGGGCCTTAGGGCCTTTTTGGCCTTTCAGTTACCCGTGGAGTAGCTTTCAAATTGGAAGTGGAGGCCAGAAGGAGCAAGGCTTCATGGAAGTATCCTTGCTAAGAGCCCTTAGGGCAGAATGATTAGACAACTGGAAGGATCAGGGGTTTCACAGAGGAGGAAACTGGACTCAGAGGTTTCACATGCTTGTCCGGCACTCCACGAGTTCTCCGCTTGGCTCCTGACACCTTGGTGTCCTCGCTTCCTCGAGTCTGTGTGCAGCCAAGTTGCAAAAGAGTTTTCTCGTGCACCTCACTTGCACTTTCCTGAGCTCATGATGCACTAGCTGGTTCTACTGGAGAAAAAAATGGCTCTGGAAGGAAAAGCTCTGAATGCAGCAGTCGATATAGCAGGTCCCTCCATAAATAACCTTCAGACTCAAGGCCGTGAGCCCTCTGAAGGCAGCAGTGGTTTCAGCACAGGGTACCTGGCATGTGGGAGGCACTCAGGGAGTCGCATTAGTCCGGGAAGTAAATGTGCATTAAGCAGTGAGAAGCTCAGCCTCAAGCCTACACCGGAAGGACAGGCGAGGAACTGGCAATAGCTGTTGGCTCTGGAGAGGGAGGCTGGGTCAGAGAAGAGAGGGAGGGAAATTTACTTTTTGCCATATGTCCGATTATTCCTTTTGAATTTGGTACCACTGGTTATGAAAAAAGTAAGTTACATTTTTTTTAAATGTAAGCCTAATGTGACTCCCCACTCAGGGAAGTGTGCACTGCAACAGGAGGGAGAGGGCTGGGCCTTTGGAGTTGAACCGACTTTGACTCCCAACTGATCCTGCTGCTTTCCTGCTGTGTGTCCTAAAACAAGTTACCTACCTTCTCTGAGCCTCATAGTATCTAACTACAGTGGGGACAATGATCCTCCATTGGATGGTTATTGAAGGTAAAATGGGATGACGCACCAACACCTTTAGAGACTCGCCAGGTGCCAGGCACTTTTCCAAACCCCTTCTGTCCGTGTATTGACCCGTTTCATCCTCAAGTCAACCCTTTACGAGGGATACTATTGTTTTCCTCCTCCCCATTTTACAGATGAGGAAACTGAGGCCCAGAGAGACTAAAGAACTTGCTTAAGTCTCATAGCCAGGCAGGCCACTTCTGAACCGGGCTCTTCCCACCCCCACTCTGCTGCCTTGGAATGTTAGCATCTCGTTTCAATACATAATTCTTACAAATGTAAACATCTTCAAGATCCCCAAAATGTCTTTATAATTGTGGGCTGTGGGTGCAGTAACAGGTTAGTGAGGGCAGTACTGGTTAAGGAATCAGCAAAGCAAAAGCAGGAAGAGAGCTTTCTAATGCAACCAGAGAATATACCATACTTTGCCATGTATAATGTGCACGCTTTTGCCCAAGTTTTTCAGGGAAAAATAAGGATGCACATTATACATGGGTAGCACTAATTCTGCTTCTATATGAATGTTTTTAATTCTTTTTAAAATTTCTTGTGCCTTGCATCTGTTTGTGTGTTTTGTAATACTTTGTTGCATAAAATTTCTTGTACCATAATATGTTCAAAAAATGCATGCTAAAATTCCTTTATAATTCAAAAACAAATATCAATTAAAATAAATAAATAATTGAATTAAAAAGTTAAAACAGAAGATTTTTTCCCTGAAAGCTTGGGCCAAAAACAGGGGTGTGCATCAGACACAGCAGAGTATGGTAGTTGAATTGTAGCACGTGTGTCATTTTCCTGCTTTATACTTTATTTCTATTATTATTTTTTTAGAGTTTTTATTATTTTTAGAGAGAGGGGAAGGAAGGGAGAGAGAGAGGGAGAGAAACATCAATGTGTGGTTGCCTCTCACATGCCCCACAACTGGGGACCTGGCCTGCAACCCAGGCATGTGCCCTGATTGGGAATCGAACTGGCGACCCTTTGGTTTGCAGGCCCGAGCTCAATCCACTTAGCTACACAAGCCAGGGCTATTTCTATTATTTTTTAAACTTGGAGTTACATATTGGAAGAGGACACCAAGAGTTCATCAGGACCTCAGGTCTCCAAGAACATTAAAGGTGGAGCAAACTTTCAGGCAGGGTTGCTGCCCTCATGCCCCTCCAGTGGGTCCTTGGCTGCGTCATCTGCTTACACTGCTGATTCTGCGTGTAGTGTTGATAGTAGGTGTTTTTTGTGGTTTACATCTGATATTAACTTATCAGATCATTTACCTCTTTTTCTTCTAATTCAATCAAAGAACAATTCCAATGAATTGAACACCCAGGTAGTTGGGTTTTTAATTTCATTGAGTTTTTATTGCACTTGTAAGAAAAATATGGAGTTACCTCAAAAAGTTAAAAATGGAACTGCCTTATGACCCAGCAATTCCACTTCTGGGACTATATCTGAAGAAACCAAAAACACTGATCTAAAAGAACATAAGCACCCCTGTGTTCATTGCAGTGTTATTTACAACCACCAAGATTTGGAAGCTGCCCAAGTGTCCATCAGTAGATGAGTGGATAAAAAACATGTGGTACATCTACACAAGGGAATATTATGTGGCCATAGAAAAGAAGGAAATCTTACCCTTTGCAACAGCATGGATGGACCTGCAGAGCATTATGCTAAGTGAAATAAGCCAGCCAGAGAAAGACAAATACCATATGATTTCAGTTATATGTGGAATCTAATGAACAAAATAAACAAACAAAATAGAAACAGACTCATAGACACAGAGGACAGGCTGACAGCTGTCAGAGCAGAAGGGGATTGCAGGGCTGGGTGAAAAAGGTGAGGGGATTAAGCAAAACAAACAAATAAACAAACACCTCAAAGGTACAGACAACAATGTGATGATGAGCATAAGTCTTGGGGGAGGTAGAAGAGGGTAAAGGTGGGATAAACGGTGGTAGAAGAGTTGACTTGGGGTGGTGAACACACAATACAATATACAGAAGATGTATGATAGAACCATACACCTGAAACCTATATAATTTTACTAACCAATGTCACCCCAATAAATTCAATGAAAAAGTAAAAACAAACCCAAAAACAATTCCAATGAATTGAACACCCACGAAACTCAATTTCATTGAATTTTTATTGCACTTGGAGAAAAAAATTCATCTGTGTTTTGTTAAAAAAACGATTTTCAAAGTCAGAAATTAGTCTGAACTTGTAAGGGGTGAAGAAGACCCTTGTTTTGCTCAGCTGAGTTGAAAAGCCTTTTTCACTATGTCCCAGATTGTGCTTCCTCTCCATTTCCCTGCCCATGCCCATCACCTCCCACCCCAGGATGCTCAGTGTTTCCTACAGTCCCTCCCACCCACCCAAGAGTCAGGCCACTCCCTCCTCTGTGCCCTTCCCCTTTGGGAGGGGCCTTGAACTCAGACAGGGAACTCTCACTGCTGGAACCAATCCCCCTTTTCTTGTCCCCCTGAGTACTCAGCTTGGCAGTGAGCGTTGGCCAAAGAAAGGAGGAACCACAAAAAACGAGCTCTTCCCCACCTCCCACCGCCTATTTTCACTGCAAAGTTGCATCATCTCTTCCTGCCCATGCTCTTATCAGAAGCTTTCAACAGCGCCCCTCTGCCCCCAGAAGCGAGAAGTCTCTCCTACGTTTGGTTCTGACTGATCTGCCAGCCTTGCTTCGCTTTACCCCCTCACACGGGCCTGATTGCTGAGTGGGTCCTAAGTGCTCTCCCCCTGGCTTCTCCCTCAAGCTGTTCCTCTGTCTGCCCAGTTCACTCCAGCCTGCAGAAGTCCTCCCGCCTTCTAAGGCATACCACAAAGCCCATCTTCTTGAAAAGTGCTTCCCAGCACCCATCTCATTCATACTTTCTCTTTCCCTCCCCCTCTCCCTGCCTCTCTCAAACACAGTGTGAACTGGATGAAGGAGAATTGGCCTCCCTCATCCATCCATGTTCCCATGGGCCTCTGCTTGTACTTTACAGATAGCACTTATTTCAGTCTGCTGTGGAAGAGAGTTCATGTTTGCCTTACTTCCCAGTTAAAAACTGCATCCCTAGAATACAAGAGCTACTCATTCCTCATGCATCTGCACATTTATCATAGTACTGGCCCCGGGGTTTTGCACATAATAGGGTCTCAGTAAATGGTTTGCCCTTGAGTACAGTGACTTGATGGACAGAGCCTTGGCTTTGGCAATGGACCGAACTGAATTTGAATGCCTCTCCACTTCTCAATAATCGTGTGATCTTGGACAAATGGCCTACTCTCTCTAAACTTTTCAGGTTCAAAACCTATAAAATGTGGGTTATAATAGTGCCTACCCCGTTGGGTAATAAGGAATGACTGAAATAATGCATGTAGAACACGTAACTCTTGCCACTTGTAAAGTAGGCTCCTAATAAACTTGAGTGACCAGGTTCATCCTACGTACAATTTTAAAGCCCTGGGAAAAGGTTACTAGAGCATTTACATTGGAAGACAAAGATGACCTTTCAACCTGCGCGAGTCTTCAGAGATGGCAAAGACTGGAAGAATTCTGAGGAAAGCGGCAGGAGGGGGGGGCACAAAACTGGCAGCCCTGGGCCTTGTAGGGTGTGGGCCACACCCTTCCCAACTAGAGATGTCAGGTACTGCCCAGGAAATCGGCTCTTCCAATCCCAGGTACGATAGAGTAGCACCCACTAGAGACCCTCCTCAAAGCCATCCTCATACTTTAATGTGAGCCCGGGGAACTGGAGAATGGAAAGGGCAGCTTAGAGCATGGAGAAATGGCATTTTCAAAGCAATTGGCCCATGTATCTCTGCCACTGGGAGTTGAGGGAACAGAGGCCCAGAAGGGCAGGACTCTGGAGGGCCAGGGAGCCCCTGCTATTGTGGAGACACTTGCCAAACACCTTTGGATTTTTCCTTGGTTTCCAGGAGTAGCAATCCTAGAAAGGGGTGATGGGGGACAGGGTATAGTAAGGGGTAGAGAAGGGTGGGTGAGAACGGAGCACTGTCCTCTGGCAGCTCTGGTTCTCAGTGCACATTGTTAAATGGTGTTTTGTTACATTTCAATCTCCTGAGAGTTTGGGCAGCACCATCAGCTGTTCTCAGGCTGAGCTCCCTTGAATAAGCAGATGTATTTCTTTCTGGGCACCATCCCCACCAGCCTGTCCAAAATCTAGGTCCCTGTGATGGGGCAGTGCTGTGGGATCAGGGGTGCTGGTGATACTGGTTTGCCCAGCAGGCATCGTGGGAAGATTTGAATACCATGCGGCAGCCTTTCCCTTGGAGGTAGGATCCTGAACTAGGACCTCGGCATCTGAATGACTTCTGGAGGTCATCCAGTCCAATCCTCCCTTTTATAGATGAGAAAACCGAGACCCAAAGAGGTCAAGTCAGTTCACAATGTATATGTATATCAAACCACCACTTTAAATCTCTTATATATAAAGCTGAAAAAAATAAAATTAATTTAAAAAGAGGCCAAGCCAGAAGGAGAACCCAGGTCTCCTCACCCTCAGTTCAGAGATTTTTGTCCGATTCTCCTATGATGGCCCCTGAAGACATTTTGGTGTGGTATGATGCAAGTGTGTCCCCACGGTTGAAAATTATATATCTGGCTTTGACTAGAAAGTGTGAATCTTACTTGTTCTAATCTCAAATTGGAGCTGTAACTTACTCTTGGCCTGATGAGCAGCTGCTCATTATTCTGGGGGTGTGGGAGTGTGGGGGAAGGGTGGGACTTGTGCAAACTGTATCTAGATTGACACTCTGATAAAATCTTGGGGTGGAGTTGGGGAAAGTCCAAGGCATGAGAGTTTTGGCTTGATCAGCCCGATTTTTTGAGTGGTGAATAGACAGGCAGGCAGGCATTCTCTCCTCCTCCCCTAAGAGATATCCAGCCTCCTTAAGTCCGAAGAAGGTTGGAGTACCACGAGATACCCCTGGGAGGTAGTACCTGGCACCCCTCCCTGTGGGGAAAAACTGAGAGTAACCCGTGTGCATTCAAACAAAAGCACCAGTACAGGAAGTTGGCATGGGGGTGACTACAGGAAGGGGGGTGTCAAGAGGATTGATGGAACGTTCATTCACTCATTCAAGAGCTCTTCCATTGAACACTCAGTTAAACCAGGTACGGTTCTTGGCACTGGGGAAATCAGAGCGGGAAGGGTACAGAGCTCCATGCAAGTGATCTGGAAGAGGAAAACTCAAAGTCATGGACAGATCTGCAGTTAAACGGAAAGTGAGTTAAAAGAGGACAGTAGAAGGAACGGGATCTTCAAAAATTAGTCAGAAATTTCCAAAGGATAACATCTGCGCAGATAACATGTTTTAAAACATGCAAGAAAGGAGCCAGAGGGAGATGCAACTTGAGAGTCACTTTGGCACCCTGAAGCCCAACCCGAAGTGTTTTCACTGCATTCTGGGACAACTCATTCACTCGGCAAGTACTGACTGCACATGCCCTATTTCCCAGGCCACCGCTGGCTCCCTGCTGCTCCCTTCTTCACCAGACCCACGCCGCCCCCCCTCCGCCACCTTCAATCTACCAGTGTCCCCTCTGTTTGAGGGCTCCCCCCGCAAATGACCATTTAGAAGAAACATAAACCAGCTGAAAATGCTGACAAGAATGAAAAACATCCTACCAAGGACCCTGTCTACTTTAACTTTGTACACCAGTGCCAGGCACATAGTAGGCATTTAGGAGATGTTTGATGAATGAATGGATACCATTGCCAGGCACTGAGAAGGCCAAATTTTTAAAATAAGGAACGTTACCATGATTACAACGTTGTAGAAAGTTCATTTAAAAATGTTTTTAAAATCCACTGGAAAAACACTAACAGGGTTGAATGATGGGATTATGGGATTTTCCTTTCTTTTCTCTATATCCCCCTGTTTTATGTTCTATAGCAACATTCTGAATAATGAAAAAAGTATATTTTAGCTCACCCCTGCCCTGCTTTCTCCCCATAAAAGAATTGTGAGACTTATAACTTACTACCTAATTTTTTTGCCATGTGAAAACCGAGAAAACATGACCTGAATTTTGTAATGCAACCAAGTAAAATTTACCTCCCCGTTATTCTGGTGTGTTTGGTGGTCAACGTGGCCGTTGTGTAGCCAGGCATAAGTAACAGTTCTCATAAACACTTTGATGAGGATTGATCTGAAACAGCCAAGCCAAGCCTTTTGTTGGAGCGCCGGGGGAGGGGAAACAGGAATTGGGCCAAGGAGGGTATGACTCTGTTGGCCTCACCAGGGGTCCCACTTGGGCGCAGAGAGTGTCAGGGCCTGGGAGTTCTGGTGACCTAGGCTGACAGGTGTGCGGGCCTCCAAGTGCTGGCCGCAGAGCAGGGCAGTAACTGGGGCTGCTCCAGCTCCACAAGGAGCTTTTCACCCCAACAGGAGTGGCACTATCACCCCAACCTCTCCTTTCCTTTCCCGTCCGGGTCAGCCTTCTAGATATGAGAAAGCCAATAAGGACACTGCCTATAATGTCATCAGTACATGTTTATTTGGGCAGCGGAATGCTGGTTTTCAGAGGGCCAGAGGGACATGTTCATTCGTTCACGTGACACATTTTCACTGAGAACCTTCAGTGCACCGAGCAGAAGGAAGGTCTCATACCCACGCGACATCATTTCTCGCTTCCATCAAACATTATGTAGATGTTTTTGTCTCTGTTGTAGAGATAATGAAACAGGCTCAGAGAGGTTGAGGAACTGGCCCTAGCCACACATTTAAGACAGCGGTGGGAGTTGGGAGGACGGGGATGTAGAGAGGGAGGGAAGGAGGGAGGGATGGAGGATCCTCACGGACCTCTTTCCGACTTGAAAAGCCTTTCCCCCCCACACTTCGCGTTGGGACAAAGCAGAGGTTTGCAGACTTGGTGTTTAAACTCTGTGTGACCATCTACGATCGGTCCGGGCCTCTGTCTAAAAATAAAAGGCTTGAGAAATATGTTCTTCAAGTGTCCTTCCAGCATTGGATTTTTTTTTTTCCACAGTGTTTCCTTTTCTTGCCTTTGTAAAGCTCTTGGGGACAATTCTCTCTGGCCATCCGCGTGGAACAACACAGGGGACTCAGGCCTCTGCTGGGATCGCCCCCTAGAGGACATCGGTGGTGCTGCCGGGGCCTGGGCTTCCTGGGAGAATACAGCTAACAGACAAAGGCAACAACGTACTCACACGGAGCAAGCCAACATTAATGACCTCTTTATGTTCAAAAAACAGTTTTAGAAAACCTTCTCACAGCCCTTCCCAAGCTCACCACACCACGGCTGCTGGAACATTTAATGATGGGGAGCATTTGTAGCCTGAACTACTGGTTCTGTGAGTCATTTGAAGATTGGATTATATTTTACTTTGTATACCTCAGTTTCTTTCAGGCCTTGTGAGGCCTCTTAATGATCCGGTGCTGATTCTGCAGGGCTGCCGAACTGTGGTGAGAAAGTAATATATTTGTCTCCCTTTACTTATTTCTATTACAATAGTCAAGTTTTGGTTAGGTAATATATATACACATTCAAAAGTCACTACGGAGTTTTCAGTAATTATCCTATGACCCAGCAATTTCACTCCTGGGTGTATACCCAAAACACTGAGAGCAGGCATTCAAACGAAAACTTAGACATGAATTTTCATAGCAGCAGTATGCATAATAGACAAAAAGTAGAAACAACCCAAATGTCATCAACAATAATGTGGTTCATTGAAACAGTGGGATATTCTTCAGCCATAAAAAAGACTGAAGTGCTGATACCTACTACCACGTGGACGGACCTTGAAGACGTTATGCTAAGAGAAGCAAGACACAAAAGGCCACATATCGTATTACTCCATTTATATGAAATATTCAGAAGAAGTAAATCAGTAGAGATTTTCTTATCCATAGATTAGTGGTTGCTGGGGTCTGCGGGGAGGGGGCACTGGGAAGTGATGGCTGATGAGTACGAGGCCTCCTTCTGGGGTGGTGCAAATGCTCTGGAACTAGGTAGTGGAGACGGCTGTAGAACACCATGAATGGGCTAAATGTCACTGAATTGTACACTTTAAAATAGTTAAAAAGATAAATGTTATGTGTATTTTACCACAGTACAAATAAAGAAAGGATAGTCATAAAAACTAAGTCCCCCTTCCTCCAGGTCCACTTCCTGAAGCAACTATGAACTCTCTTCTCTGGCCTTCCGAATATATTTTATGTATATATGTATGTATATATGCATATATGTAATGTTTATATTATTATACAAGTGCTTATATTATATATGGTATGTATATGCATATATATGGAAAATATATATTTTCTCTCTTTTGAGGGGGGACACAGATGGTCGCACCATTCTGTAACTTGCTTTTTCCATTTAAATGGTTTGGATGGTTCTAAGTCAGTACTTGGTCTTTTTAACAAATTTTGATCTTTCCAAAATGAGGCTTCTGGTGGCAGGGTCTGGGGAAGAGGCGGCAGGCACCATGTCCAGCCTTAAAGGTGGCAAGAAGCAGCTCTGGAAGCAGCCCAAGAAGCAGGCCAAGGAGATGGACAAGATAAGGCCTCAAAGCAGAAGCAAAAAAGGAGCAGAAGGAACTTGAGGAGCTAAAAGCTAAGGCCACAGGGAAGGGCCCCGTGGCCACAGGTGGAATTAAGAAATTTGGCAAAAAGTGAGCTATTCCTTGTGCCTTGGGCAAGAACGGTCCTCAATTCCGTTCCTGTTTTGACGTCTGGAGTCCCTGTCATCACATCTATTGCCACCTAGAGCTACAATGAAGTGTTGCCTCGGAGCCGATTGTACATTTAAGAATAAACTTTTGTAAAAGCGAAAAATGATAGTAGTTGTGCAGTGGCCCATCTCTTCGGTTCTTCTCACTCTGCCACGTCAGCCTTCGCTGCGAGGTCAGTGACCCTAGCCCAGAATCCTGCCGAAGTGTGTTCTTCCATCGGTGTTCCCCCCAGAATTCTGTCTGTACCACTTGGAATTAAAGCAACTCATTTGAAAAAAAAATGGTAAGTGAAAAATATTATCTTATTATAGTTTTAATTTTTCTTTTCTTTTTTAAAAAATATTTTATTCATTTATTTTTAGAGAGGAGAAGGGAAGGAGGAAGAGAGGGACAGGAACATCAATGTGTGGTGGCCTCTCACGTGCCCCCACTGGGAACCTGGCCCACAACCCAGGCATGCGCCCTGACTGGGAATCCAACCAGCAACCCTTTGGTTTGCAGGCCAGTGCTCAGTCCACTGAGCCACACCAGCCAGGGCTCATTTTTATTTTCTTATTAATGAGATGGAGCACTTTTTCATGTGGTTGAGACTCATTTGTATTTCTCTGATTTGTGAATTTTCTTTTCCTACACTTTGCCCATTTTTTTATGTGCGGTTGTTCATTTTTTTTCTTTTTGGTTTGTAGGTGCTCTTTATAAAGTAACATTCTTAGCTCTCTATGTTGTGAATTTGAAGAAGGCTCAGATTATTATACACAGACACCCGATTGTCTTTGGCCCCCTGCCCCAGTGTCTGCATAATCAGATGCATTAATTTTCCCTGTTTGAGTTACCTGCCATGGTTTCTGTTTTTCTGACTGGCTCTTAACTAGTACAACTGGGTGGGTTTTTTTTTTATTCATTGGTAAGAATTCTTTGAATATTAAGGAAATTAGCCAATTATCTATTATATATGCTGCAATCATTTTTATTAGCTTGTTTTTACCTTTATTCTTATTCAGAAATTTTTAAATATTATATACTCAAGTTTATCAGTGTTTGCCTTTGTATTTTCCGTATTTCATGGCATGCTTAGAAAGGCCTTCTTCAGTCCAAGATTATAAATATATTCACATATATTTTCTTGCTATACTTTTATGGTTTCAAGTTTTGCATTGAGTTTTTTTACTCAACTGGAATTTATTTTGGAGGAAGGAGTGAGGTACCTGTATAATTTAAATGGTTTTCTCAAATGGAAAATAGTATTTAGTTAATTGTCTCAATACCACTTATTAAATAGTCCTTCCTTTCTCTTTTGATTTGGGATGCCAATTTTATTAAGTATTACACTCACATGTATACTTGGGTCTATTTCTGGATTTTTTTTCTATTGGCTTTTGTGTCTATATCTAAGTCAGTTACACTCAATACTTTATTCGTTAACCAGAAATCAGCACTTGATTTGATAGACTCATTCATTTAAACACCTCTACATTTGAAGTAAGTAATTCTCGGAAGTCAAAACATGTGAAAGGGAGGGTGGAGTCCCTGCAGTCTGAAAAGTCAGATGTGGATTCAGGAGGATGTACTGAGAAGCGAATCTTCTAAACCAAGGCTTCTTGAATGATTTTTGGTTGATAGTGCAAATGCATCTTAAGTGTCTGATTTCAACCAAAACTTATAGCAGGGTTGAGGTTTTTGTTCGTTTGTTTGTTTGTTTTCTGGGAGGTTTCATAAATTTTATTTTCCAACTCTTTTACTGAGCTGTCATTTCTGTTATCATTTGTTTAAAATTCCAAGAGCTGCTTTTTCAAAACAGCACCACTCTGTTGTTGTTTCATGGGGGTATGATTTTCTCGTCTCTCCTCTTTTCCATATGCTTCTGTTTTCTGAGTTCTTTGTCTTGTTTGTTTCAGCTTTTCTCATTTAGAGACCTTCCTCAGCTATATATATTATTTTTGGTTCTTTATCCTTAAGAGTGAAGCATGTGAAAGCTAATTGGAAAGGCTGTGTGTTGGGGGCAGGGAGGGAGGAGAGAGAAAATAGGGTTATTGATTAAAAGGCTTGAAGCAGAATAACTAAGCAGAGGTCCCCACTGTGTATTTAGGTGATCTTTAACTCTTAATGCCTTAAGGTTTTTTTCTTGGGCACGTTTCTCCTGAAAAGAAACTTCTAGTTTCTTGTCTATGGGTACATATCTGGCTGCTTGGTCCTTGGGAGTTAAGCTAGGAAAGAAACTGGGGGGGTGGGCAGGTGTTACTGGCAATATGGGGACACTGCAAAACGGGAAAATTGGGGAAGGGGAAATTTGACATTTGCTGTCTCAAAAAAACATGAAAGTACTACTATGTGGAAAATCTACGTTCAAGAACAGTACGTTTGCTGGGGAAGGCCTCTGATACATGAAGTACCCCTGTGTCAATAACTATTGACATAAGTGTGTGTTTGAAGTACGACTGCAACACGCATCCTGCACCACACCCTTCTCAGTTCAGCCGTCTCTGGCCACTGTGGTGCCGCCACTTAACACTGCTGCACCTACACCGAGGGGAGGAGACAGAAGGGGTGTGTGTGTGTGTGTGTGTGTGTGTGTGTGTGTGTGTGTGTAGGTTGGCGGAAAGTGGGGGATGTGGTGGAGGAGGGAGCCCTTGGGAAACAATTCCATCCACAGGAATCTTGGGTCTTTTCCCTACATCCTTTAGGATTTTATGCTGATGAGCATCATTTCAGGGGCCTGTCTGGCATCTCTATAAAGCTCTCAATTGTTCCTTCTTCCCCTTTAACTGGGGATCATATGTGTGGGAAGATTTTCCTTTGAAATGTTATTATTCCAGCAAGAAGGCTCAGCTTTATACACAACACGTACTTGTTTTGGGGCTCTGCTCTCAAATTCCAAAGGGAAAATCTTTTATAAATTTGCTGAATTCTCTGTGAGCCTGTATCTATTAAGCCCCACTGTTTGTGAAGTATTTTGCAGGGTGACATAAACATCATTTTAAAAACAGGAAGTTAGCTTTTAATCATTAGTCTGAAATCAAGTGCCTCAGAAAACTGAAAGGCTACAGCCTGATCATTTAACATGACAAAGGTCACCAAAGGAAGTTAGGTGACTCTGGCTTTGCCTCTCCATTCACAGCCTTCTGGAATGTTCATTCATTTGTCCATCTCTTAAATACCTGTTTTGTACATGGCCTCATTTAACATTCCAGTCTACACCAATCAAATGATCTATGCCAGCAAAATGCAACAACTCTGTTAATACATAGACTTTCCATGTAAAATATGGGGAAAAGAGGCTTTATTTTCACTGCTGTAAAATATTCCCTTGTGTGAATGAACCACAATTCATTTATTCATTCTCCTGCTGATTCACGGTGTTTGGGTCCATTTTTTTTCCTATTACAAATAGTGCCGAAATAAACAATCTAGCACAGCGCTCCTGGTGCCCATCTGTGAGTTCCCTTTAGGCAACAGTGCTCCACGCATGGTCTGGGGACCCCTGGGGGTCCCTGAGTCTGTTTTAGGTACATGTTCAGATCGATATTGTTTATATAAAACCCCACCCCCAAACCCAGCACAATTAAAGCATGTATGTTTAGAAATGCATACGTGTTCACAAAAAACTGAAAACAAAAAATAAAAGGCAAGGCTAAATTCAAAATACGGAAGAGTGGTTGCTTGTCGTGAGGGGGCAGGGGCAGAGATGGGAAGAGACAGATTGGATTAGTGCTTAGGCAGCGTGTATTGTAAGGGGAAGAAGAAACTGTTCTCTACTTTTTGAAGTTCTTTCAGCAGGTCTAAAAATTAAATCTACACGAGACAGATTAACAAGAGAAAATAACCAAATTTAATTACACATGACTGTGCAGAACCCAACGTGCGTGAGAGTCGCAGACCCTGCGTACGCGAGGGGTTCAGGGACAGATGCAGACAGTGAGGGGTCTGTGACGTTCTGAGTCACAGCTGAGGAGCAGTGCCTTGGGGTTCTGGAAGGTCACTGCGGAAAGGTAAGAGCAGATATTCGGTAATTAGTAGTTTGCTCTGCCATATAGATAGGTCAGAAAAAGTTACTTCCGGTGGTAACTCTTAGGAGGTGCAAGGTCCCTAATTTAAATTCTTTAAGAGACAGGTGAAAGTCTCTGGGGAGCCCTGAGGTCTTGGTTGCCTTCAGCTCAAAATAATCCACATACCACAGAGGCACATCTCTTGCGGTGACTGACTCTGAACCCATATTGTTTATTTTTGTGCTTTATAATTTACAGGAATGCTGTGTTTTCTTTTAAAAAAACCTTTTTTTTTTTAATTTAGTGATTATAGAGAGAGAAAGGAAAGGAGAGAGAAAGATCAATCCATTGTTCTTCTTATCCATGCATTCATTGGTTGATGCCTGTATGTGCCCTGACCAGGGATTGAACCCACATCCTTGGCGCCTCAGGACGACACACCAGCCAACTGAGCTACCCAGCCAGGGTCTGCATTTTTTATTTATATGTGTTAAATGCCATGTAAATTTCTATTCACTAAAAATAAGGAAGAAACAGTTTCTGCCATCAGGGACTCCCATCTGCTGCTGAGGTCTAAGTGGAAATCACGATCCTCTTCCTTTTGGGTTTCAGCCAATCAAGAAACAGACCCAGGACTAAAAGCACGGGCTTTATTGTTGGCAAAGCTGGATTTGAGAAAGTGGAGGCCAAGTGGTTTTCTCCTCCTTTCTCACTTGATCCAGGTGGTCGGATGCAAACTGCTGACCTCTCCCCAAGTGGCGGGGCCTGCTTGGTGGAGAAGGAGGAGGCAGGAGGGAAGCCACTGCCGGGAAGAGGAGGGAGGGGCTTTCCTTCCCAGGGAGAAAACTACTGGGATGCAGAGAAAGAGGTGACATGCGCCCTAAGAGGGCCAAGAGCCAGCGAGCTGGGCCGAGCAGAGTTGTTTGCAGGTAACGGTGTGATGGGAGGTGTTCCAGGAGAGGCCACAAGTGTTTTGCCTCCACGTGGAAGATGGCTGGGTTCTGGGCCAGTAGGGAAGAAATGGTGAGTGAGTGTTAACCCAGCAGCTGAAGCAGTGAGATCCGGCATGGGGCCAAAGTCTGAATTAGGGCTTCTGTGAACTTCATGGCACAGAACTGGCCCTTTTGTGGGAGTGCATTATACACGGCAGAATACGGTGCCTCCCAGATTTGTCATGGAAGCCAGCTGCACAGCCGAGCACAGCGGTTGGCTTCCCTTCAAGTCCCAGGTGCAGGGCCGCACCCCGAGGTTGACTGCACCTCTCTGGGCTTGGTCAGTCTCAGCCACTTTCAGGGCAGGGCCTGCCCGCAGAGGGCAGGCCCCCGGGTCACACGGCTCATTTCACATCGTTCACTCTGTGTTGTTTCTATTGGATTTTCTGCCCTCACTGACCAGAGGGGGAGTACCCCTCCCCCAGTTTATGCTTGCTCACACCTAGGCTGAGCTCTACTCAGCCTCTCTCATGAGTTAGAGACTCTCACTCTTGACCTAAAAGCTAATCGTTTGCCACAGGCAGTGACTAAGAAACCAGAGTGCACCCACAGGGCCATGAGCTCGGAAGAGAAACCCCCTACACTGCCAGAACGGGCCCCAGCGCAGTGCCTGCGGCCACTTAGACACTGTGGCTTCAACAAGGCTGCATTTACGAGGCCAGTGGACCTTGTTTTCAAGGCTAGTTTACAGTTTAATTTGGTGTGATTCTATTTGATTTAATTCCTTTCAACAGTTAAGTGGCAGGTGCTGTGCAAGGCTAGTGTGTTTAGATTGCCGAAGCTCAGGTCCCCAGAAAACAACTGTGTTGGGGATGTAATTCCAGAAATGGAGCAGGTATTCACAGATATTTTAACTAGGGTATGGAATGAAAGGTACTCGAAGGCTATGTGAGTTTTATTATTATTGAGGAGTCTGCTTCTCTGCCTAGTGTACTTCACCGGGGAGGTAGAATTAATTCAAGTCTCAGCCTTGAACCAGGACAAGCCACAGGCAGCTGCTCCTCCACTGCAGTTTACATACACGTATGTTTATGTCTCTGGAGAAGAAAACAAAGAGGCTGGAAAAGGAAAACCAAGGCGGGGGGAATGCAGATCAACTGGGAAAAACAAACAGCATCCTCTCAACTGGAAATTTCCAATTCCGATACCTGGTTAGTTTTTAATAAGTTGAAAATATACCTTCATCTATTTTGAGTGAGCCATACTGACCACAAAACAGTAAAGGAGGAGTGATAGATACCAAGTTTAGCTGGTAAGAATAAAATGAGTTAAACTAGTCAATTGCAGGAGAAATCATACATGTCCGTGGGACCTTACAAGGAGAGACAAAACAAGATGCAGAAAAAAAACCCCAACAAACCCCAGCAGAACTGAAGAATGTTTACATTCTTGAAACCACAGAAGTGAAGTGAGCTCAGAACCCAGTGGCAGTCTAGCAGAATAGAGTGAAGGCGGAGGTGAAGGCCGCCTGAGCGCAGTCCCACCCTGGTTGCCCTGGCGATGAAACATCTGCCTTCCAGTCACCACATCAGATCGAGAAGAAATTCACAAGAACAAGGGACTTGGTGGGTCCACAGACTTGGGTTTCTCCCTCTGGTTTCGGCCTCGTGAATGTAGGAAACGGATAAGGTAGTTGTGTACGGCTGTGGCAGCCCCTTTGTGCCCACTGGTACCAATGCCTGGCAGGGAACCTCAGGAACCCGGACTGGGAAGTGGCAGGAGTTTATCCTTCTGGAGGTCCGCCTGAGGGCACGTGGGTCAGAGATCTAACACTGGCCCTGCCACTCAGGAAGGGTTAGAGAGGGGAGAGCCTGAGTCCACTGATAGCTAGCTACTTAATTCTCGAGCACGCTGTGGAGACGTCACGTAGGGGAGGGGAAGGCAGATCCATAGACTGGACTAGTACGGACATAAGCGAGCCCCATTAAGATGGGTGAGCAGAGCACTACAGAAACGCTTTTCCTTTTCTTTATTCTTCTTCTTACATAGGCCATGTTTTCATGGGAAAAAAGAAACAGCAGGAGGAAAGAATTAGAATCCACTTCATATTACCCTGCCCAGAGAGAAGCATCATTAACATTTTGGAGTATATTCTTTTCAGACTTTTATGCAAATATATGCATGAGTTCAAGGCATATATATGCTCTCTCTATATATAGACAAATATTTTTCTGAAACAAAATCATATTATATATAAGATTTTACCTATTGGCACCATGAACATCTTTTCAACTAGCATATGTATTAGCATCGATGTATTTAATATCTCCATTGCATTTATTATTTGACCTCAAGATAATCTAGTTAATTAAGGTGGAGAGATGGGTTTCCCTCAAGTCAAGTGAGGGGACTCCAATGACATTACCCAGAGAACCTGATGTGTGTTTCTTACAATTTTTGGAGCCGAGGTTGGTGTCCGATCCTGACTAAGAAATCGAAACGGTAAATGCGGACTGGCTGGCAGCTGATGGACAAGATAAGGGTGAGGAGCTGTGCTGGGATCGGCCTCCCGTCCCAGGGCTGCTGGGTTGAGAAGGAATGAGCACGTCTGAGAAACAAGTGGCTTGGTGAGTATGTCAGCCTAAAGGTTCCAGCAGGTAAAGGAGCTCAGACTTCATTTCTATGCTGAGGAGGGAATGATGCTCAGAGCCTTGCTGTAGGAGATGACTCTGCTAATTGTGCATAAGACAGCTGGAGGGAGGGGAGACAAGGGGACAGGAAGTCAGCTCAGCAACTGTCACTGAAGTCTGAAGACAAATGTTGCCCCCTTCCAAGGGAGCTCAGGGATCTGGGTTCAAGTCTGGCCTCTACCATCGATGAACTTGGATCCGCCAGTCCCTTCACTTTCCTGAGCTTTAATATCTCATCTGTAACAAGGGCATCAAAACACCCCCAAGGGATGATGCCCACGCTTCGGAACTTGCTAAAGGTTGAGGTTGTATAACATCCTGAACAACTGCTGAATTGTATACATTGTAATCATTAATTCAATGTTATATGAATTTCACCTCAATTAAAAAAAAAAAACAAAATAACCCCAAGGTCGTTGGGAGGGGCAAGTGAGTCTAGTGGGTTTGTTTTTACTGTGTGTGAGCAAACGTGAAACTAGTTTTCTCCCCATGATTACATTACCCTTTCTCGTCCTGGATCCCCCCACAGGCTTAAGGCAATAGCTTATTTGAGGCCCTTTAAAGTTTCCAGGCTTGTAGTTCAACTTGGCTACTAAAAATCTCAGTAACTGTGCTATTTATAATTTAAATAGAGGCACACCTCAGAAATACTGCAGGTTCAGTTCCAGACCCCTGTAATAAAGCGAGTATCACAATAAACTGAGTCACAATCTTGTTGCTGGTGGAGGATTTTGCCTTCAGTGTGTAAAAACACAACATTTATGAAGTACAATAAAACCAGACGTGCCGTGTCCTTCTCCTTCCTGGGTGTGCTGCTTCTGCAGGCAGACCAGGCTGAGCCTGGCTGCACGGGGCGCAGGTGAGGGGGGTAGGGTTGAGAGAGGACACGTGATGGCTGGCCGATGACAGCTGGAGGTGGTGTAACTGGTTCACAGTAACCTGCCGGGGGCTTCCCTTGCTTGAGTCATCACCATTTGGCTTCTGGGCACAGCCTCATCTGGGTGCTGCAGGGGATGGGAGGTTCTCTACCTGCTCCGGTCAGGGCAGTCTCAGTATGGGTGCTGTGCAAGGTTTCCTTGGGCAGCATTCAGCCAGGCCCTCTCTGAGGACCCCAGAGGCGCAGATATGTCTGTTTGGGGTGGAGGGCTGGCTGCCCCTTCCCAGCCCCATCCCAAAGCTCTCTCGGTGCTAGCGGGGCTATGATTGAGCACCCGGGCAACCCAAAGGGCCTCAACTCCCCCACCCCCACCCCCAACGGATGTCTTGTTTCCTTTTGAGAGTCCCTTCCTGTGTCATCCCAGCTCCTGGTCCCCCAGCTGCTTAGGGTGGAGCCCTTCTGCTGAACTGCAGTCCACAGCTAGTGTCTCAGTGGCCACCAGTTACGAGAAGCATTTACATCTTCTCTCCCTCTGGCGTTATGCTCAACTTTTCATTGATTTCAGGCCAACTTTTTTTTTTTCCAGTGACTCAACAAGGACAGATGATGGATGTGATTTGTAGCTCTTCCCTCATTTGTCCCTGGCCTGTCGTGGTCATTACGTGGTAGACTCTAGAAAAGTAGTCACTGTGGAAAAAGGAATGGCAGAGAGAGAAAAAAACAGATATTCTTAGCATCTGTCCCCCAGTCAGCTCTTGTCCACCAGAAGCACACCCACCAGCCCCCTGAGATGTGTCCTTGCCAGCCCTTGAGATGTTATGGCTCCTCTGGAGGGAGCTGTCACTGAAGACGTCACTCAAGATGTGTGAAAACGCTAGGGCTTTTCTGACTGAAATGGAAGAGGCCTGGAAGTTCTCTGAGGCCACCCTCACCCCAGGTAACGCTAAAAGTGCTCACAGACCCTGACATCACAGTTTGGGGGGCAAACAATGGCAGTGTGTCCTCGACCTACAGCAACCTCTGTTTTCTCCTTTCTGTGTGAAGAACTCCTACCAATGGCTCCAAGCCCTGCTCAAGTGCTATCTTCTGGGAAACTTCACCCACCCCCTGAGGAGCAGCTAGGACCCCTCCTCTGTGTGCCCAGGGAGGACAGAATGTGCAGCACAGCGCCTTCCTCCACCCCCTGCAGGAATGTCCTGTGAGGGTCACTGGACGTTGTGCATATATGCAAACAGGTGCTGTAGACTACAAAGCACCACAGTAAAAATACTATTTATCTGGCTGGGTTTAGTTAGTTGCTTGCACCTGTTCCTGAGCTGTGTGACCTCTTTGATAATGAGGATGCTTCATCTATTTATTTATTTTAAGTGTAGCCTCAACATTTTACACAATACTGGGCACAAAAGTAAGGACTGGACAGGCGTGCCAGGCAGGGAAGCTGTGTTAGGCAGACAGGCCCAGCAACTGGCCCGGAAGGCTGGCCCCTGGCTCTGCTCTCCCTCTGAGACTCCTGTGGTCCTCTTCACCTTTGCCTGCTCCCAGTGGCTCTGGCCACCAGCTCCTCCGGACTCCAGGACCTTCCCACTTGCTCACCTGGCACTTGACCATGGCCTCCTTCTCCAGTTCCTCCTCCCATCCCCCTGGCAGATTCTCCAGCTGGACCTGCCATCACCTCCCCAGCACTGACCATTGCTTGACGGACTCAGGTTTTGCCTTATTAAGCGAGGCTACAGGCCACATGTGTGATGCAAAGTTCAATGCATTTGTATCAGGGTTAGAGAGAACATTGGTGTTGTGAATTGATGGGCCAGTCAGTGGTCATGAAAGAGCATGGGCACACAAGGGTCAGACCCTGGCTCAGCAACTTCCTAGCCATGTGACCACGACCCGTTGATGAAGTTCCTAGAATCTCAGCATTCTACCTGTACATGGAGATTAACACACACACACACACACACACACACACACACACACCCCTAACTCATAGTGTTGTTGTAAATACTATGACACGTATTAAGCCTCTGGCCTTGTGCCCGAGACACAGCAGCTTCTCAGTGTCAATTTCTTTCCCTTCCTCTTTTTGGCTAAGTCCCTTCCAAACCTAAAAGCCCAGGAGCTTGCCCTGGCCAGGCAAGCTCTGGTGGTTAGAGCTTCGACCCAACACACCAAGGTGGTGGTTTCAATTCAGTCAGAGCACGTACAAGAATCAACTAGTGAATGCATCAGTAAATGGGACCACAAATTGATGTCTTTCACTTCCTCCTCCCCTCCACCTCTCTCAAATTAATAAATAAAAAAAATATTAAAGTCCATGAGCCTTTGCAACACATATTCCCATGTTAAACTACAATTTGGGGTGTCACCAAGCTGCTACAAAGTTTATCTTCCCAGAGGACCAAGGTTTCAGGTGACGGATTCTCACCCCCAGGCCCAAGTCCGGCAGGTCAGCAGGGGGCACTGTAGGCATTCCTAGCACACAATGAACTCTGACGGTAGTTGGACACAGGATCAGCTCTCAGGGAAGCAGGGAGTGAACGGAAAACTCCAGAAGCCTGCGACTGACCCTGAGAGCAGGTGGGTCTACACAATGGGGAGCAAAGTGCTCAGCCAGGAACCCTCTGCACTGGGCAGAGTGGAGCCCGCAGTCGCTGACACAGACTCCCAGGAAAACGGGAGGAGCCGAGGCAGCACTTGCCCCGGCCTGCTTCTTCAGGCCAGTGAAATGGGTACATTTTGGAGACGCCCAACTGAGCAGAAAGGTGGTGGCAGTGCCCCTTAGGGCAGTGGCTCTGAGAGGGGCCCCAGGATCAGCAGTGTCAACATTACCTGGGTTTGTTATAAACACAAATAAAAGGTGTCCACCCCTCCTCCTAGCCCACCAGGCCCACTGAATCAGAAACTGTGGGTGTGGGCCCCCGCCGTCTAGATCGTAATGATCTCTCTGGGTGATTTTGATGCTCGCTGAAGCTGAGAACTGTAAACTTGGCAGGTGTTCTTTTCGTTCATTAACTCGAAACGTCCTTCCTCACGTGACTTGATGCGCGATGGCTAATGATGGTGACTTTCAGAGACGAGACCTGAGTTCAGATCCTGGCTCTGCCCCCTAGGAGCAGTGTGGTCTTGAACAAATCCATTTACCTGTCTGAACCCTGGCTCTTCAAGAGAAAATATGCACCTCGCACGATTGGGTGGCTAGGTTTGGAGAGAATGCACAGAAAGGACCCAGCAGAGTGCCTGGCACAGAGTGGGTGCTCGCCGTCACCGTGATCAGTAACCGCGGTGGCCCGGAAGGGGCGCCTGGGGAGCCACCGCCACGGGCGCATCGAAGGAGAGTCCTCAGGCCACACAGGGCACGTCTTCTCCCACGAGCATTTGTTTAATAAGCTGCTCAGCATGTTACTTTATGCCACTTGTCACTTGGCTACACCCTCATTACGCTGAGAACGACTTAAAGATAATAAAACTCTTTTAAAATTTGCAGAGAAACTAACTTCCCTCTCTAATTTGCATATACCAAGTAAAACCCCAAGGAGAGAAATCTTTCTCATTATAATGTAATCTGGACATCGCCCCACTCTACGCACTTTCCCTTTCCCTTTTCAGTGAGTCCCTTACGCACACAGAAGCACCGGGCAAATATTTGTTGAGTGTGGAATGAATGGGTTGCCTCAATGTGATCTGAAAATGCCCAAGCCTTGTGCAGTACAAGGAAACGAATGTGTGACCTTTAGCCTCCGAGGGAAGAAGCGCGGTGGGACTGGCCAGGGGCCCCATGTAGTGACGGGTGGAAATCTGGGGAAATCAGAGCTGAGGGTGACTGTGGACTGCGTTGGCTGGGACAGGGGATGTAGGTGGTTTTCTGAGTTCAGCAAAGGCCGTTGGCGATGGGACGGCTAGTGGCCCTCAGTCCCTGGCTGTCCACCTGTCCATGCCGGCTGCACCCCCTAAGCCTTGCCCCTGCTGGTGAGTCAGTCGTCCGGCGGCCTCCGTGATGCAGAGCAAACTGGAACCCGAGCTCCGAACCCGAGCTCCAAACCCAGCCTGCCAGCCTGCCTCCCAGCGGAGTGAGCAGGAACACTGCCTTTCTGGTCTGGCTGAAAGGCGGTAAACCAAGCCCTCGGCATCTTCTTTCCTTCCCGAACCCGCAGTGGTCACCTCGTGGGCTTCCCTGCTTCTGTCCCCATCTTCTCAGTTCATCTTCCCCATGGTCTACAGCATGTATTGGGTTGGCCAAAAAGTTCGTTCGTTTTTTCTGTAAGGTGGCTCTGGTAGCGCCTAGTTGTTTTTAATTTCATCTGAAATAATTTTGTTAGATTGTATTGTAACAGCTGTCATATCAGTGTGTGTTTAAAAAAAACACTGAAATTGGTGAATTTTTGTGTAGCCATTTTAATATTGAAGATAGAAGAAAACATGCAACATTTTTGGCACATTATGCTTTACTATTTCAAGAAAGGTAAAAACACAACTGAAACGCAGAAAAAGATTTGTGCAGTGTACAGAGAAGGTGCTGTGACTGGTCAAACGTGTCAAAAGCGGCTTGCGAAGTTCCGTGCTAGAGAATTTCTCTTGCTGGATGAGGCTCCATGGTCCAGCTGAAGTTGACAGCGATCAAACTGAGGCATTAATTGGGAACGATCAATGTTCTACCATGTGGGAGATGGCTGACATACTAAAAATATCCAGATCAACAAAGTTGTTGGTGAAAGTGAAAAATGTGTCTTTTATTTTACAGAAAAAACTAAACAGACTTTCGGTTAACCCATTGTCTTCTCATTCACTTGCCGTTTACAGGATGACATCCCAATGCCTCGGCAAGGCAGTCAAAGGCCTTTGCAATTTGGTCCCAAGTTACATGTCCAGCTTTACGGCCCACAGTCAGTGCCTTGGCCTCATCTGACTCCTGTCTGCTGGGGCCCTGACCTTTGCCACTTCCCAGCCACCGCCTGCCATCTGCCTGGAGCACGTGAAGCCTCTTCCCAGGACCTGCTCACACACAGCTTTCCGAGCAGGGGGCCCACTGGCACCCATGCGCTTCTTGAAAGCTTTCTGAAGTCTTTACGGGACCTGGAATTCCCTTTTCCTCCTTTTCCAACCCACAAAGTCATAGTCTTCAGGACTTGGTTCTATGATTGCTTTAAAACTGTTTAAAAAATGATTTCTTGACATAATTTCAGACTTCAAGGCAAGTTGCAAGGGCAGTGAGAACAAAGCATTCCTGTACATCTTTCACCCAGGTTTCCTAAACACTAAGGTTTTTTCACATTTGTCTTAATCTTATCCATTTGTATGTATAATTTTATTTTTTCCAAACTGTCTGCCAGTTATTTGTAGACATTATACTTCTCTATTCCTTCAATGTGTATATTTTCCATAACCAAGGGCTTTCTCTTACATAATTACAGAACAATAATCAAAGTTAAGAAATTAACTTTGATACCAACTATTATCTAACACACGGATCTTGTTCAGATTTCACAAATTATCCCCTTAAAGTCCTTTATAGTGAAGGAAAATCCCAGATCGTGCCAGCATTTGGCATCATCTCTCTTTTTATCCCTTAAACGAGAACGTTCCTTGCTTTTTGTTGCTGTTGTCTTTCATGACAATTGACATTTTTAAAGCATCTAGGCAGTTACTTTATAGAAAGTACCTCCTTTGTGTTTGTTCGATGTTACCTCGTGAGGGTTTGTGTGGTACAGGTTTGGTCAGAGTAACCCAGAGGTGAGGCTGCACCCATCTCTGTGTCCTAGCAGGAGGCATTCGACCTTGTTTTGTCCCATGCCAGTGCCATTAACACCGGTCACATTGTCGACATGTTTGACTCCTCCCTCAGCACGAGAGGCCCTTCCCGAGGTCAAGGAGGAACCTGACCTGATGTCCAGTATCTGAAGACGTGGGCATGCAGACAGGTGAGGAACCAACAGTGACTCAGCCCCGCTCCGTGGCTACTTCCCAGCTAAGCTTCTGGGCAGCCCTGCAATGTAGTGGTGGCTGTGCTGGTCTTATAGGAAGGTGTGCTCAGGGGAGACGAGTCGAGTCATTCGCTTAATTGGTAAGTAGCAGATCCAGATTCAAATCCAGGTCTCTTTGCCACTTTCTGTAATACTAATAGACAGTCAACAACATCCATTGTTTAAAAAAAGCTTTAGCCCTGGCCAGGTAGCTCAGTGGGTTCGAGCATGGTCCCAGAGTGCCAGGGTTATGGTTTCATTCCGGGTCAGAGCACATATGAGTACCAACCAATGAATGCATAAACAAGTGGAACAGCAAGTTGATGTTCTTCTCTCTCTTTTAAAAAATTGTTTTAAATGGAAAAATCAAACACCAAAACCAACAAAACTCTTAACAGCCTGCTATATCAGGGAGGATGGTTTTTATTCACTTATCCCATTAACAAATGCTTCTGGGGGAGGTAGCATAGTGGGGCTCTGCACACACCCGCAAATCCAACTAGAGGGGCTTGAACAGTCAAAAGAAGGCCAACTATAGGGCAGCTCCAGGGCTGACTGAGCAGATCGAAGGTGTCAGGACTAAGATTTGGGTTCTCTGGAATTCTCTTAGCGTTTCCTTTGGGGACACAAGGTGTTTGCTTTAACTTTAAGCAAGACATCCATCCTCAAAGGAAACAAAGGGGACATTCCCGTCATGGTCCCTTTATGTGGGAAAAGAAAGTCTTGCTAGAATCGACCTCCTAATTGACTTCCCTTCCACCTCAGTGGCCAGGACTACCTCACCAGCTATGCCTGAATCCACCACTTGGCAAGAGGAGTCAGCCCCATGCCTCCCGCCCAGACCACCTGCAGGCTCAGCCTTCCCCAAAGCACGTGGTCGTCAGAGGAGTAGAAGGAGCGTGAACAAAACCGCAGGTTTCCTTTAAGAAGAAAAGAGGGGGGAGGCTGTTGGGAAGACAACTGACAGTATCTGTCAGCTCTCCCATTTACTGCCTTACCAAACACTTACACACTCTGGCTCCTCAGAAACTCTTGTTTATATGAACGTAAACGTGCCTCATTGCTACTCCTTATATTCATTGTATCCAGTTCTACTTCTTAGTTACTAAGCTACATAATGTCTCTGTCTATCCCTGTGTCTTTTTTTTATCCCAAAATCAAGTCTCCAATTTCTAAGTGTACAGGATCTTAGCCAGGGAATGTTTTTTTAAGATTTTATTTATTTATTTTTAGAGAGAGGAAGGGAAGGAGAAAGAGAGGGAGAGAAACATTGATCAGTTGCCTCTCTCACGCCCCGCACTGGGGACCTGGCCCATAACCCAGGCATGTGCCCTGACTGAGAATCAAGCCAGCGACCTTTTGGTTCACAGGCCAGCACTCAAACCACTGAGCCACACCAACCAGGGCAGGAAGGTTTAAAAAAGATTTAATAACTGGTTCTAGGATGTTCATGGACCACTACACAAGGTAGAGACCTGGGAGTTCTGCTGTGTCAGGCACTTAGTTGCTGGGTGGGGAGATCCAGAAGGATCCTCGTGGAGGGGCTGGGAAAGCTGGGGAGACACTCAGGTCCTACTATTTGTCAACTGGTATAGAGGTAGTTATTTCAAAATTTTAACCACCAGAATGACGGTGCCCACGCGACAAGCAGGACATCAGCTCTGATTCCCACATGATCATTCGCAGTGTCAGTACGATGCCTGTAGCACTCCCTGCTTCTGCCCCACGGTGGGCAGTGGGGCTGCCTCCAGTTTTGTTTTGTTTTGTTTTAATCCTTGCCCGAGGACACATTTACTGACTTTAGAGAGAGAGGAGGTGAAGGAGAGAGAGAGAGAGAGAGAGAGGACATCAGTGTGAGAGAGAAGCATCAGCTGGTTGCCTCCGGTACACGCCCCAGCTGAACCTGTGACCCTTCGGAGCATCATCCAGTTTTAGCTGCAATACTTTCTTTCTGAGCATCTCTGTACACACTTTTGTTATATTTTATAACATATAAAATATGTTTGTATGATATATGAGTATTCATAAATAGGTATTTCATATTTTTATTTGTGTCCTTGGAACACATTTCCCAAAGTGGGGTTCCAAGGTCAAAAGGTACGATCAGGTTTGTAATTTGATACCATGATTTAAAAGGCATTAGCCGGTAGCTTAGCAACCTCTGTGCCTGATTTTTCATGGACCGTTGCAGGAGAGCTGGGAGGCACATGGAGCAGTGGAAAGAGGGTGGGCACTGGAAGGGGGAGAGCTGGGCACATGGGACCTTTCAGGAGGGGCTGGGGACCTGGCAGTCTCTTAGCTTCTCTGAGGCCTGGCTCCCCCAGCTGTGAAACGGGGGAGACACTGCCTCCCACTGCACCAGGCACAGCAGGCATCGATTGCTCCTGTCTGTTCCTGACCCTGAGGCCCTCCGAGGTCTTGTCACTTGTCAGGGCGAGTGATTAACTTCAAAGTGTCCCAGAAGGTGCAGGCTTTGTACCTTAACGAAGTGTGTAGACTGCCACCTTCTGGTGCAAACAGTTAGTGTCCACATGAGTTGGGGCCGAAGCTGCTCCCCTTGTGCCCCCTTGAGGATCTGTCCCAAGGGTGAAGCTTCAGGGGAAGGATAGGGAGGTTCTCCCCACATGTATGGGCCCCGGTGTCGCTGGTGACTTCAAGGTGATGTCCTTCTTCTGCCAGAGAAACCCGTGGAGAAAGACTCTGGGTTTTGAAAAAGCTGCTTATCATAAATGCCAGTGTTTGGGGTTCTGAAGACAGTGCAGGTGCTGGCAAAGGCACCTGTGCAGAAGCAGGGTCTTTGTCAGTGGCCGGTGCATCCACAGTCACTTGCAGGACACCCACCATGTGCCAGGCAAGCGCTCTGGCACACGGTATTGAGTGAGACAGGCAGGGCTCCCGCTCTCTGTGTCTAGTGGGAACGTCATTGGGTAAGATGAGCTCTTCTAAAGGTAATGTACTTCCTTTCATTTATTTAATTGAAGATAAAATGGCATCTATAACAGAAAAATTTAAAACACATTTCACCTCCCAAACAATATAGCTACTTTTATTTCAATATCTTTCAGCCCTTGTACACTTGTATGCACATTTTTAGAGCTATACTCATAATACCTGTAACTCTGTAGTTTGTTACATTTTACTGTAATAAACGCTTGTCTGTATTGCTACTTAATCTTCACAGTCACACTCATGGCTCTGAGAGATGCAAATGTGTGATTATGCAAAATCTATGCAGCAATTCCCGCCAGCTTAGACACACATGTTATTTTTTCCTTCCTCTCTTTTTGCTAGAATAGGTGCCGCTGATGCTAACTTCTTCACGAAGATTTTTATTGTGTTACTTTTCAATAGTCATGAATACGGTCCATCCCCTGTGTTGTCATATTGCTTCCCAAATGAACTATTACTAATTTACAATGCCACCAGTATGACATCAGTGCTACATCCGGTGCCTTGAATATTGTTGTTTTCATATATTTTTGAGAATTAATATTTTAAAGTGGGGTCCCAAACTTGCTTTAATCTGTATGGCTTTGGATACCAGTAGGCAGGTTCTTTGTTTGCATGTATGCTGCTTAAAATTGCTCTTGTGTGAAATGTCTGTTCATATTGCAGTTAAATTTTGAATGAGTTTCTCGTTTGATGTCTTTCCTCGGAAGAGAGAAAAGCAGTAGAAGATTGCAGTATTGCAGCCCAGGGTGTCAGGACGGTACTCACTATGTTATTCATCGGGCTAATAACTCCGTCTGGAATCCTCCTTAGAAAGCTCAGCTGTTCCAGAATCTGGAGTGCAAGTCTCTCCTGCTGCCCAGAACTGCTAAGTGAGAAAAGTGATTGTATAATATCCTTGGCTGTGCTTGACTCATCAGTGGAAATGACATAATTTCCCACTGTTTATGAAAAAGAGTTGGACCCCAGCCTAGGTTCCAACAATCCAAATGAGAGTTAATGTGATTGGAGAATCAATTTCCTTCCTAATGACTCTGACGAATACTGAGTGTCCCTGTGAGTCTCAGTTGGAGGGGTCCTGACATGGTCCCAACCCCTGGCCCGGAGAAGCGAAGTGACTTGCCCAACTCACACAGCGAGCTGGAACCCCAGCTCCTGAGGCCCACAGCACCTTTTCTGTGTCCTGAGTGTGAGCGTGAATGAACCTGGGATTCTGTCCTTCCAGGCGCCGCCCCGCCCCCTGCCCTGGGACAGAGTGCCTCCCTGTCTGGATGACTTCCAGAACAAAGACTGGGGAGTGCTTTCTGTGCTGGACTTGGTTTCCTTTTCCTGCCTGCCTCCAACAAGAATTCTGGGCCTCTTCTTTCCAGGAACTCGAAGTATTGCAGCATGTGGGGCCCTGAGTGGTAGCTCAGACATTTCCCCGGAGCACGAGTCCTTCTCCTGAAGGAAGACGACACACCTTAGCCACTGGGCCTGTCCGAGGGGGAGCCATTCAGACTCGTCTGTACAGCTTTTTGGTGTAACACCTCACCTCTATTTCCTGGGACGATTAGATGAAGAAGGGAACTAACATTTGATTAGCACACACTATGCATTAGGCACTGCTTCTTTTAATGTCTTAAAAACACCTGTAGAGTAACAGATTTGGAAATGGAGGCTCAGAGAGGTTGAGTGACAGCTAAGATGTCATTATCTCATTGATCCTCAGTTGGGGTGGGGGACCTAGAATGGCCAATCAGGGTCCCCTGGCAGCTTTTTCAGACTATCCCTGCGTGTTTCCCTGCGTGTTTCCCACTGGGGACAGCTGCATCCTGCAGTGCCATCTGTGGGATTTGTTTGTCTGGGGGTTGCTACCCCACAGATGATCTGTTCTGGACTAGTGCCAACAATCTGGTGCCGTGGAGGAGGAGGTAGAAAGAAGCCCATGCCAGAGGGGCTGCAACAAAGACGAGGAGAGTGAGCCCCTGGGGAAATTCCTCATGGAAAGAGAGATAGAAGAACGCCAAGAATGTGACACAGGGGACTGGGACTCAGGACCTGCGCTCATCCTGGTGGGTGGAGGGTGTGGGGGCAGGCCCCAGGGCAGGCTGGCCTGTTCCCGGGAAGAATGTGGTCGAGGGAGGGGCCTGCTGCGGGGTTTAGGGACACCTGCGGCAGAGTCTCGGTCTACCACGTTCAGAGCAGAGAGGCAGCAGCCTCAGTAGGACCAGGGGTTCTAAGACCTAGTCCTACCCTGTGACCTCAGGCAGGTCACATCGCCTTTCTGTGACCTGGTTTCTTTCTCTTTAAAATAGACATAATGATGACTTCTTTCTGGCCACCTCTCAGAAGGGCCGTGGGGACTGATGGGGTCCACTCATACATGAATGTCTTACAAATGGTGAAACGCTGTGCAGCTGTCACGGGGGGCTGTTAGGTGCAGCTCTAAGCTCTAATTCGTTATCACTCAGAAGTCCAGCCCCTCCGTTTGTTTTTGGCTGGGTTTTGTCATTGTACAGAATTCGATGTCTGCTGACAATCTGCGCACTACAGCTGGGCTCCGGGAAGGCCCCAATGTTGTTGTATACTTGGCCCAAGTAGCATGGATTTCAGTTGCATGGAAAATACCCTCTGATAGTGGACTGACTGCCCTTTCAAAAACCCATCTCATGTTCTTAAAATGGAGTTTTGGGGGAAGACTTCATTCATATAAGAATACATAGAGCATATTGCCCTGGCTGGTATAGCTCAGTGTATTTAGCATGGGCCTGCAAACCAAAGGGTTGCCGGTTCGATTCCCAGTCAACACACATGCCTGGGTTGCAGGCCTGGTCCCCAAGTAGGGAGCACGCAAGAGGCAACCACACATTGATGTTTTTCTCCCTGTCTTTCTCCCTCTCTCCCCCTCTCTCTAAAAATAAATAAGTACATAAAAATTTAAAAAAACTACATATAGCATGTAAGTTCAGTGTAAAGAAGAATAAAACAAACCACATATTAAGCTGAATTAAAAACATCCCCAGGAGCTGTAGTGCCCCTACTCGTCCATCTCTGATGTATTCCCTTCCCTCTCTTGTCCTCGTTTTGTGTTAATCTTTCTCTTCCTTTAAAAAAATAGCTTTACCATTTATATTATCCCTAAGCAATATGTTATTTAGTGTTTCCTGTCTCTGAACTCCTGTAAAGGGGATCGTACTATGAGAACACTTCTGTGACTTGCTTTTTGCATCTGTGATCTCTCTGTGTTGAGAGACGCTGCCATAGGTCATTAACTTTCCCTTCTGCACAGCATTACATGACAGGAACGTAGTATCATTTACCCGTCCAACAACAAGTGGGCATATGGCTTGTTTCCAGTTTGGGAATATTATAAACAACGTTGCATAGGTCTTCTGTTGCATCTGTATGAGATTATATACATCATGAAAGTGCTGGGTCATGTGGTATGTATGCCTTTAATTTTATAAGATAAGGCCAAGCAGTCCCAGGTGGTTGGACCAATTAACGCTTGCACCCACAGCATATGAGAATTCCCATTGTTCTGCACTCCTGTCCCTGCCTGAGATCCTTCTACACTTCTGCCAACTTGGTGGCTGTGGAACTATATCCCATTTTGGTTTTCGTTTGCATTTCCCTTATTAGTAAAGAGGTTGAGCATTTTTTCTCATGCTGTGGTTCTTTTATATTTCTTTATCTCTGAAATGCCTGCTCATGTCTTTTGCCCACTAAAAAAATTAAGTTACCTACTACTGTATGATTGATCTGTAGGAGCTCTTTATAGATTCTGGCCATGGCTGCTTTGCCAGTGTGTGTTATTCATCTTCTCCGGTTTCCAGCTGGTCTTCTCTGCAATTTTTTTTGATGAATAGACACTTTTAATTTTAGTGCAGTCAAGTTCAGTCTCTTCTTTCATCTTTCCTTTCACTTTTGGCATCTTGTTCAAGAAATTATTTTTTACCTGAGGTCAGAAAGATAATCTCCTGTATTTTCCGCTCTAAGTGTAAAAATTCCAAATGTCTGCCTTAGGACTGCTCTGTCTCTGAGCTCCTGAACCTTTTCATAAAATGTTTCTGGAAGCCTGAGGTTATTTCTATTCCCATGGGTCTCCTCTCAGCACAGAGGGCTTTGAGTTCTGACAAGTGCAAGAGAAAGCCTCCATTCATGGAGTGGGCGCTGCAGGCCCAGCTCCCAAAGGCCCCTGTGTCCAGAGCTCTCTAACGGCCTCAGGCCCCCAGGGGGCGCCCTCACACCAGACACGGGTCTCCCAGCAGTTTGTGGGGCTTGGAGACGGAGCCCACTCAGGGCTCCTGGTGCCTAGCTCCTACCAGTACCCTCGAACGCCTGCAGGCTGCAGGGGCAGCAGCTCTGTGTCAGCCGTGCCCTCCTGCTCTCCCCTAGCTTCACCCTGGGCCTGAGCCACCGGGGCCCAGGCCTCTCTCCTTGTTTTTGAAGAAACTACATGGAAGTTTCCTAGCGGGTCTTGCTTTCGAATCTGCTCTCCTATCTTTTGCTGTCTTTATCCTTGGAATCTTCCTGATTCCCTAATATCTTTTGGAGAACAACTCAGTAAAGATTTTATAATTGGGTCAGAAGCTACTGTGGTTTAAGTCTACCCTCAAGCCTGCAGCATGTAACTAATGTAGCTACAGCCTCCCCAAAGGATAAAAAAATAAAAATAAAAATAAATCCACTTTGGGGCCACAAAAGGTATAAAATGTAAGGCTGAGGCATAGAACCCTTTGCTTGTTTGAATATTCAATTTTGCCTTACCTTTTCATCTCCACCAGTTAATAGCTAGCTAATTGTGTCCTCTTACCTCAGTTTTCTTATCTGTCAGACTGAGGTAATCATCACTGTCTTCCAGTTTTTGTGATGATAAAATGAGATAACAGAGGTAAGGTTCCCCGTGCCTGGCATAGGCATGTAATACAAGTCCATAAATAGTGGTTTCCGTTTGCCTTAGCTTGAGTTCCCCAAAGAACAGAGCCCGGTGCCCAGCTTACACACTTGTGTTTACTGGCTGGCTTCATCCCAGAGGAGCGACGGGGAGGAGGAACAGGAACAAGGCAGGGGGGAAGAAGGGAAAATTCTGGATGGTGCTACTGAACTGGCCACAGCTGGTTCTGTGGTCACGCAGGAACCCCCGGAGGAGAGGAGAGCACCTTCCCGCCTCCTATCTCTCCGTAGTTGGAGCTGGCCCTGTGGAATGTTAATCCCCTGCATTTCTGGGCTGGTACCTGAGCCTTCAGGGTGCCCTCTGGAGAAGCCAAGGCTCTGTGCGTCAGGTTGGCACAGCCCTGGGCGTCTGAGTGGCTCTGGTGCCTGCTGCAGTGGGTAGGATGAAAATGGTGGTGCTGCACTCCGGGCCTTGTCCTTGGGGGAAGCTGAGGCAACCAGGGGCGCTAGGAGAGGGAGGGATGGCAGTGGCTGCTAGGGCTCAGAGCTCAAGAGCAGGGTCAATTACTGCTAGGAGCACTTCGGCCAAGAAGCAGGCTGAGGGGCCCAGGAGTGGGATGGAAGGCTGGTGGGCCAGGTGGCTCTAGGGGGTGTATGAACTGGATCTGGTACACCTTTCGCTTTTGTCCTGCTTCTACGAGCTCTGCGTCCCAGGACAGGTAGCATCAGTGTGGGTGCTGTTCTGTCTGCACTCATTAATTCATTCCATCGTGATTTGCAGAATACCAATAAGGGTGCAGAGATGAATGACGCGTGCATGGAGTGTGTGATTTCATGCACTGTGAAAATTTTGTGTTTGGGAAGGATGTGGTGTGAACGGGTTCTGTGCTGTGCTGGACACTGTGGAGAGTTACGCTAGAGTTACAGTTTCATCCAGGGGCCAGCAAAATGTTTCCTGTAAAGGGCTAGAGAATAAACATTTTAGGCTTTGCAGGCCACATACACCTCTGTTCCATTTGCTTGTTTATAGCTCTTTAAAAATGTAAAAACCTGCCCTGTTTGGCGTGGCTTGGCTGCTTGGATCTTGGTCCCATACACTGAAAGGCTGCAGGTTTGATTCCCGGTCAGAGCACATACATACATAGGATGTAGGTTCGGTCCCAGCTGAGGCGCGTACAGGAGGCAACCAATTGATGTTTCTCTTGCACATTGGTGTTTCTCTCTCTTTCACTCCTTTCTTTCTCTCTTCCCTCCCTCTCAACGCCCCCCCTCCAAAAAAAAAGCAATGAAAAAATGTACTCTGGTGAAGATTTTAAAAATGTAAAAACTTTTCTCAGCTTGTAGGCCCTACAAAAACAGGTTGGGGGCCTGTGGGTTAGTCTATGCTGTACTAACTTCTAAAGCAAATTAGAACATGTTGAAGGCTTGTTCGTGCTCGCCACCATCCAGGGCAGGTCAGGGGCTCTCCTGCGCAGCTGTCCTCTGTGCAGCGACTTGGGGACTAAAGCCACCTCCATCTCGTGAGGCCACCATCTCTGCAGTTCTGATTCCTGTGAAAGAGAGAGACGGGGTCGAAGGCTTGCATGAGATCTTGTAAGGGCCGCATCACTCCTGTGTACATTTTCTTGGTTAGAACTCAAATGGCCCGAACTTAACAGCAAGGGGGACGAGGAAAAGTCATTTTCATGTGTGTCTAGGAAGAGGCAATGGCATGGCAAAGCATAGCCTGGTCCACGCTGCAGCGTAAAGGGCGGTTTAAGATGTGCTCCTGTCTCGGAGGGCCGGAGGGTCGAGGTGTGGAGGAACACGAGCACGGCTGAAAAGCGGAATAACAAAATACCACTGCAGGTGCTAAGTCAACAGTACTCTGATGATGTCGATCACTGACACATAACGATCAGAGGATGGTCAGAGTCCAGAGGAGCAAGAGATCTGACTGAGCTGGAGTGGTTGGGGGAAGTTTCATGGAGAAGGTGGGACCTGAATTAGGTTTTGAAGGACTGGCGAGATTCAGCCAGTGGCAGAGCGGTGAGGAGGGTTTCCCAGGTGGAGGACGGAGGACGCAGCATAAACAAGGGCCCACCCTGGGGGAGGTGTGGAAGTGCAGGGTTCGCATTGGTAAAGCGAAAACACTAACAAGTCCTAATGTTGGTGCTGGGGGGGGACTGGGGTGGAGGTGAGGGGTGCTCAGGAAGGCAGTCAGAGGTGGCCGCCTGGCAGGTGAACTCCCCTCCCCCTGCTGCGGTCTTTTAGTATGTTAACAGCCAGGAGGGCTCTGTCAGTGCGGAGAGGCTGAGCATGTGCCTGCATCGGAGACGGAGGGCAGCTGAGGGTAGAAAGACAGGTTAGACTTAAATTGTGAAGGGCTTGAATTCCAAGGCGTTTGGAATTCCTGAAACAAAGATGAACATTATCTTCAGAGACAAAATGTAAGGATCCCACAGTTCCCTCCACAATGAATATCTAATAATAAACTAATGGTTAAATAAACAATAGTGTATCTATGTAATGGAATAGTCTATAATGATTAAAGTCAAGTTTCTGATGACTTGTTAATGACATGGAATAAATGAAAAACTGTACATACAGTATGATACCCTACTAGTGCCCTGACTGGTATGACTGGGTGGGTTGGGTGTTTTCCCGCAGACTGAAAGGTTGCTGGTTCAATTCCTGTCAGGACACATGCCTAGGTTGCGGCCAGGTCCCTGGGTCGGGGAGTACAGGAGACAGCCAATTGATGTTTCTCTTGCACATCAATGTTTCTCTCCCTCTCCTTCTCCCTCTCTTCCCCTCTCTAAAAGTAAAGAAATAAAATATATTATCTTTTCTCTTTTAAAAAATTATTTTATTATTGTTCAATTACACTTGTCTGCATTTCCCCCCACAACTCCCCCCAAACCCAGCCAAACCCACCTCCCTCCTTTGCTTCCATCCTCCGCCTTGGTTTTGTCCATGTGTCCTTTACAGTTGTTCCTGAAAACCCTTTCCCCCATTATCCCCTCCCACCTCCCCTCTGGTTACTATCAGATTGTTCTTAATTTCAATGTCTCTGGTTATATTTTGCTTGCTTTTTTCTTTTGTTGATTATGTTCCAGTTAAAGGTGAGATCATATGGTATCTGTCCCTCACTGCCTGGCTTCTTTCACTTAGCGCATTGCTCTCCAGCTCCATCCGAGCTGTTGCAAAGGGTAGGAGCTTCTTTTTTCTCTCTGCTGTGTAGTATTCCACTGTACAAATGTACCACAGTTTTTTGATCCACTCATTTACTGATGGGCATCTAGGTTGCTTCCAGGACTTAGCTATTGTAAATTGTGCTGCTATGAACATTGGGGTGCAAAGGTTCTTTTGGATTGGTGTTTTAGGATTCTTAGGATATAATCCTAGCAGTGGAATTGCTGGGTCAAAAGGCAGTTCCATTTTTAGTTTTCTGAGGAAACTCCATAGTGTTTTCCACAGTGGTTGTACCAGTCTGCAATCCCACCAACAGTGCACTAGGATTCTGGACTTTTCTCCACAACCTCTCCAACACTTGTTTGTTGATTTGTTTATGATGGCCATTCTGATTGGTGTGAAGTGGTATCTCATTGTGGTTTTAATTTGCATCTCTCTGGTGGCTAGTGATGCTGAGCATCCTTTCATATGTCTCTGGGCCCTCTGTATGTCCTCCTTGGAGAACTGTGTGTTCAGGTCCTTTGCCCATTTTTTTAACTGGGTTGTTTGTCTTCCTGAAGTGGAGTTGTGTGAGTTCTTTATATATTTTGGAGATCAAACCCTTGTCCAAGGTATCATTGGCAAATATGTTTTCCCATATAGTTGGTTCTCTTTTCATTTTAGTGCTGTTTTCTTTAGTCATGCAGAAGCTGTTTAATTTGATGAGGTCCCATTTGTTTATTCTTTCCTTTATGTCCCTTGCTTGAGGGGACATATCCGTGAAGATGTTGTTGCATGGAATGTCTGAGATTTTCCTGCTGGTGTTTTCCTCTAGGACTTTTATGGTGTCACGACTTATATTTAAGTCTTTTATCCACCTTGAATTTATTTTTGTGTATGGTGTAAGTTGGTGATTAAGTTTCACTTTTTAGCATGTGGCTGTCCAGGTCTCCCAACATCATTCATTGAAGAGGCTATTTTTACTCCATTTTATGCTTCTTCCCCCTTTGTCAAATAAGGAAATAAAATCTTTAAAAAATACCCATCTAGTAATTAAAAAAATAAAGATATTAAAACTAAAGGAACAGCCCTGACTGGTGTGGCTCAGTGGGTTGGGCATCGTCCCACAAACTGAAAGGTCACTGGTTCCATTCTCCGTCAGGGCACACGCCTGGGTTACGTACGGTTCTGGCCCCGTCAGGGTGTGTGAGAGAGGCAACTGATCGATGTTTCTCTCTCGCATCGGTGTTTCTCTCTCTTCCTCCCTCCCTTCCCCTCTCTAAAAATAAATAAATAAAATTTATAAAAAAACTAAAGGAACAAACATCGAACTAAATTGTGGTTACTTTCAGATAATTATATTATACTTGATTTTTATTTTCATCATTGCCTGTCTATGTTTTGGCTTTTCTATAACAGGCACATATTACTTTTATTTTGAGTATAATAAGCAATAATATATAATGCTGTTTTTCAAAAGCCAAGCTTAAACACGTGGAGTTCGGAGCAGTGGTTGCCGCTGCTGCTGTTTTATTCTGTCTCTGCAGGTAAATCCCATGGTCATTGTCACAGACCTGAGAACTGGGCAGTCGCGCGATTCAGCCCACAGTAGCTGGGCGCCATCTGCCGCTGCAGCACCAGACTCTGCCTGCCACGAAGCACAGGCCCCTCCTCACGTGTCCTCATTGCTGTAAGGCCCCGGGAGCCCCCGTCACTCCAGCGATTCCCCGAGGCTTCCGGGGTTCCAGAGTGAATACCTATACGAGAAGAGTGCGTGACCACCATGAGCACAAGCTCTCAAGAATGTCAAAGACTGACACAGAACCGCAGGCAGTGAGAGCACCTCAGATGGAAGGCCTCTTCGTGGAGGTGAGGAAACCGGGGCCTGACCAAGCCACACAGTGAGTCAGTGGCAAGTAAACGCACGGACCCTGGTGGCCGGGTCCGGGGCCCTGTTATTCCCAGTCACAGGAATAGTCAACCAGCTTTCCTGGGTTCTGGTCAAATTAATTTGGGGGTCAGGGGGATTGGTCAAATTCTTTTTTCTTTTATTTATTTTTTGACTATTCTGCAGCAGCTTCACAGTCAGATGCAGTTTGGGTTAAAGCTCTGTGAACCCTACTTCCTGTCTATTCAGTTTTGTGGCTCCTTGGCTCTCTTTGATGAAATTCTGATCTTGTTTAAATCCAATATGAAAATGGTGAAAATACTCTCTGAAAACAATCTGAAAGTTCCTTAGAAAGTTAAACAGTGAGTTACCATGTGACCCAGCAAATTAAACTCCTGGGCGTACACCCAAGAGAATTGAAAGCATATGTCCACTCAACACTTGTATACCAAAGTTCACGGCAGTGTTATTCATAACAGCCAAAAAGCAGAAACAACCTAATGCCCCTCGACTGATGGGGGAATAAACAAAATGGGCTAGGTCCACACCACGCGATGTCACGTGGCAATAAGAAGGCATGAGGTGCTGAGACATGCTAAACATGGATGAAACTCGAGAACGTTTGCTGAGTGAAAGCAGCTAGTCACTGAAGACCATGTGGCATGTGATTCCACTCACGTGAAACGCCCAGAACAGGCAAATCCAAAGAGACAGTAGGTTAGTTGTTTCCAGAGGCCTGGGGGTGGGGAGACTGGGGAGTGACTGTGACTGGGAGTAGGGTTTCTTTATTGAGTGATGAGAATGTTCTGGAATTAGATATTGGAGAAAAGCCACAGTGAGAGCCACAGTATTGTCATATAAAGACCTCTGTTTCAGCTAGATGCTTGCTCCTAAAGGAGCACTTATAAGCAGGCCTCACACTCTGAAAGGCAGAACAGAGTGGTGGGCTGGGTCCATGTGGTGGACTAGTCTGGGAACATGTATGAATGACCCATGGAGCTGGACAGTGGTGTGGGCACTGACTGTGGGGGCAGGGGGCGGGCTGGGCAGAGGAGGACAAAGGGGGGATCTGGGGACAACTGTAATAGAATAACAATAAAATATATTTTTTTAAAAAGAAAAGAAATGTAGATTCTGAGTCTGAGTCATAGCCTGAGATTCTGCAGGTCTAAAAATCTCCCAAGGCACGCTGTTGTTTCTGGTCCCTGAAAACAGCAGCACAGCATGGCACTAAGTCACGGGAAGTGTTAAGCTAGAATGATTTATAGAACCTTCCTCAAGTAGCAAACTTGGAGTAACTATTTGAAGTAGATAGAGATACAATAAATTCATATGGGTTTTATAACTAAAATGCTTACACAGGCAGAGTCTGAGATCCTATGCACGATTTTTACAGTCCTTTCAGGTCACAGAAATATTTTTAGCCTTCCATGAGGGTCTAGAGTTGACATACACAATTCTAATTTGAATCATAAGTATTACTAGTTGCAAGGAGTGGCAACGTTTCCCAAGCACAGTTTATATCCAGTATCTCTTTTAATCTGCTCAGATGAAGTCTAGGAGGTGAGCAGAGCAGAATAATCATTCTTATTTCATAGATGACAAATTTGAGACTCAGCCAGAGTAAATAATCTGTTAACGTCACTTGGATTGTCCCTGGTTCCTCCCTGTACCTGGGTCATGACCCCCTCGCTCTTATGATGACGTGACACAGGATTCTGTGCTATTTCGGATCTTCCTCCTGGTCCAGTGTGTACCAACAAGGCAGCTTCAGGGGCAAGGAGACTAGAGAACTTCTAGCAAAGGGTATGTTCAGAAGAGCAAGATAATAGAGCTAGTAATATTTCTGCCCTTCTCCCTGGCCCCACCCCATAAGTCAGGACTAAGAACGGTCAGTCTTGCCTATACTAAAACAAGGATGTTTGGGATGCAAATACCATCTTGTTATCTTCTTGTCCTTGTTGTTTATAGGACAGCAGGGAGGGGGAAGGTCTGCAGCCTTCAGCCTGTACCCCGTCCCTTCCACACTACACACCTGGGCTGCTCTGATTGGCCCCTGAAAGCTCTCAGGCTTTTGTGGGGGAGGGGAGGAACGGGGAAGTGGGTAGAAACCAACTTTCTTTCTAGTTGGAGCGAGCGTACGTGTGTTAATTTATCAGTTAGGCATTCATGAGTACAAGGCTGTGTGTGATTTTCAACCTTGAAGGCTTCACAATAGTGATGCTGGGGACCCCTCTGCCGAGATCTGCGGTGGGGCTAGGGATTTAAAAGTTCCCCAGATATCCTAATGGACAGCCAGGGTTGCAAATTGCCGGAATAAGATCAAGGCCTTGAATAGATTCCTCTACCCCAGCCCCCGCAGGCGGGTTACTGCTCTCCACCCTGACCTATGTGCAGAGGCTTTGCTTACCCCGAATTAAAAATGTCATGGGAATTCCATTTCACACAAATCAAGCTTCCAAGGAGGAAGCTTGATGTGAAATGTGGGCTTCCAAGGAGGCCGGCTCATTTCTTGGCCCCACCACTTGCCATCCGAAAGACAGTCCCTGAAGGGAGTTATGGGTAGAGACCTCTGGGCCTGCGTCCTGGATACACCGCTCAGTTTTCTAAGCCTCAGTTTCTTTATTTGTGAAATGGGGCTATTGGTTGTTGAAGGGATGCAGAGCTGGGAAGAGGACACACTTACACGACCCCAAGCATGAGTGTCTCCTCAAGCTTGCGTCCTAGGCACCTCAGGGGCCGCACCTTCATCCTCGCTCTGAGGGGTCGCAGGGCCATAGCGCACGGCCAGTGCCCAGAGCAGTGCCTGCTCTGTGCCAGATGCTCAACAAACGTTGATTAGGAGCAAGAGCTAAATCTACCACCCATCTCTTAAGTCAGATAATTCCACTGGCTGCAATCCATTTTTCCAGAATCATTTCCCTCCCTGTCGCAGGCGCTCCCCAGGCCAGCCAGGTGGGAACCCCTGTCTCTGCCCTGAACAGGTCCCTCCAGCTCAGGCCAGGCCAGCAAGCTGGGCAGCTCTACAAAACATTTCCAGCCCTGGCTGGTGTAGCTCAGTGGATTGAGCACGGGCTGCGAACCAGGCATCGCAGGTTCGATTCCCAGCCAGGGCACATGCCTAGGTTGCAGGCCACGTCTCCCAGCAACTGCACATTGATGTTTCTCTCTCTCTCTCTCCCTCTCTCTCTCTCTCCCCCCTCCTTCCCTCTCTAAAAATAAATAAATAAAATCTTAAAAAAAAAAAACAAAACGTTTCCTTATGGTCATTTCCCTGCCGGCTGTAAGGACCTTAGAACCAAGTGACCCCCGTCAATGGGAGGAGATGGCAGAGTGATCTCATTTTACACACCCTGCACTCCCCCCAGAGATAATCCTGGGCTCCACCCCAACGCATCTTGCAGAGACTGGAGGTGGGGTGATGTGGGTCAGGAGGGAAGAACGTTTGCAAAGACTCTGGCATGAAAGGACAGGGCCTGTTTAGGGAAGAGTCAGGAGACTCGCCTGGCCCGGGGGGCTGTGGGTGTCTGGGGCAGGGACAGAGATGATTCTGGAAAGGGGTTACAGCCAGTGGCGAGGGTGGTGAGTGCCCGGGTGAGGAATACATGGCTTCTGTTGCTTTAATGGGGCACGAAGAGACTTTCAGTAGGAGAGGAACATGGTAAGAAGTTTTATTTTAACTTTCGTATGTTGTCTCCTCGTGATGGAGACTATTACAATGAACTATGTATTTAAAAAGTTTCCACTGTTAACTTGTTTTTACAGTTATTGAGTGCACGTCAACTTCCCAGAACAGAAATTCCCAGGGGATTTTATTTATATAACCAATAATTAAAAGTAGATACATTCTATGTATAGGTATTTTAACACAATAACATAGTATATATTTTCACATCTATTGAATTATAAATCCTGCTAAATAATTATGAAGTCTGAGCAACTCTGCCAAGTTTATAGAAAAACGTGGCTTACTATTTTTATTTGCATTTTCAATTAAAAATAGCTTTTCTTTAACAGCTTCACCCGGGCACTGTTGACACGCGCCTGTGCTTACTGGGCGTACAGGACGTTCCCACCGCTGCAGGGACATGGGCAGATCACCCAGTAACTTCTACGCTTCTAGGAACAGTAGCCAAGTTTCAGAATAAAAGTGTCTTCCCTGGTCTTTTACCACTCACCTCACACATTACTTAGCTATTCTAAAACTTTTTGTACCTCCTCCCCTTTCTTCTTGTAACGTTTTATTTAAAAATTTCAAATCGACAGAAACGTTACAAGCACAATACAACAAACACTTGTACACCCTCCAGTGAGATCCACTAGCAACAGTTTAACATGCTCTCTCTCTCTCCGTAACTGTGCACACAAACCATCTTTCCCTCTTCGCCATCACACACATACCATTTTTCTTCTGGACCATTTGAGAGTAAGTTGCAAATAGGGTAACTCCTCATTCCTAAGTACTTCAGCAGGTAACTTGTAAGAACAAAGATGCTCTTTTTATGTGATCACCATACAGTAATCAAATTCAGGAAACTCAATGTTAATATCATACAATAATACACATTCTTTAATCAAGCTTCACCAATTAATTAGTCCAACAATATCCCTTACTGCAAGGTTTTTTCTCCAGTTCAGTTTCCAATTCAAGATCACACATGTTTACATTTTACGTCTCGTTCTCTTTAATCCTTTCATCAGGAAGCATTCCTTAGTCTTCCTGTTTCACAATGTTGCCATTTTTGAAGTTTATCATCCCGTGTCTTTGTTGTGTATCCCTCAGTCTGGATTTGGCTGATTGTTCTCTCACGATGAGATCTGGTTTTCACATTTTTGGCAGAAACACAACAGACACAGTGTGTCCTTCTCAGTGCGTCACACCAGGCGGCACCAGTGTCGGGCCTGTCACCTCTGGTGCTGTTCACTCTGCCGTGTGGTTAAGGTTGTGTGTCCAGGTCTCTCAACTGGAAAGGGGCCTCTTGCCTTTATAATTAATGAATAATTTGTGGGAGAGGACTTGCAACTGTAGAAATATTCTGCTTCCCAGCAAGTTTTCACTTGATGGTTTTATCATCTGCTGAAGATTTTTTTGCTCATGTCATTTATTAGTATAATGTCACTAAATGGTGATTTTCTTACCCATCATTTCCTCATTTATTATTTGACATGAAAAAAAACTTTCCTTTCTCTTACCTTCTTGTTCTTTACTAACTTACCTATCTGTATATATGCTTGTATTTAAAAGTACCAGTATAAGCAAGTAGATTATTTTGATAGATATCGTATGTTATCATCTTTTACTGTTATTATTTATTTTGATGCTGAAATTATCTCTAGTTTGTCTAGGAGTAAACCTTTCATGGTGGCTCCTTTTTAATTATTTTATTTATATTTATTTTTAGAGTGAGGGAAAGGGCAGGAGGAAGGGAGAGGAACATCGATGTGAGAGAGAAACATCAATCAGCTGCCTCTCACATGCACCCAGACCAAGGACTGAACCCACAACCCAGGCTTATGCCCTGACCAGGAATGGAACCAGCAACCTTTTGCTTTTGGGGACAACGCCTACTGAACTATACCAGTCAGGGCTTTTTAAAAAAATGTTTATGCCTCTATCAGTTCTTTTTAAATTAATTGAACTATTTTCCATAACATTTTTAGCACTCTCTTATTTTCTGGGTCCCACAAGATGTTCCAGGCTCCCCTGATATTTCCCTGCTTTTGTCCTGGACTCAACCACTCTCCAAGGAATCCTCAGTCCTTTTAGTGGAGAATGGGTTTTAGAAACCAAGATTTGTGTTCTGGGTGTGGTAGAGAATGTGTTTTAGAAAAATAAAACAAGATTCAGCAGGTCATGTGGGGAGAGCTCTACAGGGGGCCAGGCAGCAGGCCTCTCCCTGCCTTCCTGTCCTCACTGCATAGGGCATGGGCGTCCGTGGCCTTCACTTGCCCCCACGTGCTTCCCTGAGCTGGGCTGGCTGACGGGGCCCAATGCAGAAATAAGGGAGCCATTTTTTTGTGCCTCTGTCCTCTTTTGCTGCCTCCTGTGAATTGAAGTCTCTTGGGTTCTACCTTTGGTGAACCTGAGAGCTTGTCCTGCTCTGAAACTATTCAACCTGCCCTATGTTCAAAACATTCATCCTGTCCTCCTGCCCCCTCTGTGCCTCTCCCGCTCCCCGCTGTTTTCTAATGTGCTCCAGTCTTTGGAAATAGAAATAGGAAGATCTGGACTCGCCCTGGCTGGGTAGCTCAGTTGGTTAGAACGTTGTCCTGATACCCCAAGGTTGTGAGTTGGATCCCTGGTCAGGGCGCGTACAAGAATCGACCAATGAACATATAAATAAGTAGAATGACAAATCAATGTTTCTCTCTCTCCCTTCCTTGCTCTCTCTAAAAGCAATAAATAATTTTTTTTTAAAGATTTGGATTCAAACTCTGGTTCCTCTGCCTGTGTGACCATGAACAAGTTGATGTTTCTGAGCCTCAGTTTCCTCATCTCTCAAAGGGAGGAATAATCTTTAATATAAAAAAATAGCCCTGGATGGTGTGGCTCAGTGGCCTGAGCACCAGCCTGTGAACCAGAGGGCTGCCAGTTCGATTACCAGTCAGGGCACATGCCTGGGTTGCCGGCCAGTCCCTGGTGGGGGGCCCATGAGAGGCAACCACACATTGGTGCTTCTCTCCCTCTCTTTCTTCCTCCCTTCCCCTCTCTAAAATCTTTAAATAAATAAACAAACACATAAATAAACAAACTTCAAAGTGTCTTATGAATCACAACACATTAATTAAAATGTAAGGGGCCATTATTACTATAAACTAAATCCTCTGATGTATTAATAGCTTAATGAGCTAACCCTCTCCAGTTACCAATATTACTAGAAACTAAATCCTCTGAAGTATTAAAAGCTTAATGAGCTAACCCTCTCCAGTTACCAAGGGAGACCAACGAACTGGGAATCACTGTGAAGCCAGAGAGACCCAGTTTGCTATTCATTACTTGTGTGACCTCGGGCAAAGTCATATAACCTCTCTGGGTACCAGTTTCTGCATCTGTAAAATGGGATCACAATACCTACTTGTAGTTTGTTTCTGGGTGTCTGCTGAGTGACAGAGCTTGCTCCACTGACCAGGGCCAGGGTGGCAGGAAGGGGGGAGATGAGGGTTGGGCTTCAGGGCGAGAGGGCATAGGGCAGGGATTCTCAGTCTTGGCTCTTCCTTAGAATCCCATGGGGAGCTTTTAAAAAATCTCAATGCCCAAGCTGCACCCCAGGCCAATTCTATCAGAATCGCTAGGAGGTGAGACCAGGCATCAGTTGTTGCTAAAGCTTCCCCAGTGATTCCAATGTTAAATGGGCTAATAAACCTAAATTGAACTCCTGCCTTTTCTTCTCTGTTCTTTCTTGGGACCATGACCCAGAAGGGTAGCTACTGGTAGCCACTCTGGGCCTGGGGGTAGGGAGGTGAGACAGGCCCTTCGGGGTGGGCAAGCCTGTCTGATTCTCTCTCCTGTGAGCAGCTGTGCACTGCGGCTGCCTGTTTGCTAACTGCAGTTAAGTCAAACTCGCCAAGTGACATCATTTGAAAGCTGAACAGGTCAGATCGTGGCATAAGGCTGATGCCTCACCACCCCCTCTCCAAGAACCTAGAATCTTATTTTTAAAAGCTAACCTTAATGATAGTTATATACTGAAATGTTGTCGAAGCTGCCTGTTCAAAACGGGCAGCTTCAACAACATTTAGGTATAATAAGTACATTATGCATTTAACCTGGGGTTAGATGGAGAATTGTCATCTTGACCACATGTTGTGCTGGCTGGAGAGAGGCTTCCAGGAGACCACGTGGGCACCCTCCAGCCAGGGCCTCCCAGGCCAGGCTGGTCCCTGGCCCACATTGGAGTAATTTGGGGTTAGGAATTACTCCGAAGCTTTTGTGTCTGCCTTATGTTCTTGCTAGCATGTTTTTGGAGTGCCTCAAATTTAGTGCCTGAACCCCCAAAGATGGAGAGCTGCATCCCCTTGCTTTGTCAAAGGGGTGGCAAGAAGGGACAGAGTAAGACCCATGAGTCTCGGCCCCCTCTCCTCCTGGAGCAGATGTCTTTGCTTCCTGGAGCTCTTTCCCTTTTCCAGTAAATGCCTGGTTCCATCTGCAATGAGGCCCACTGCATACGTCATGCAATAAATAATGCAGGTGCTTCTCAAATTGTCCAGGGGACAGAACACCTGGAGGGTGTGGCGCTCTTTCAACCTCTGCATATTGATTAGGTAATACGTGCCAGGTGCCTTACGTGCATTGTCTTGTCTAATCTGGCTCTGCACCCTGCAGGGTGGGTATTATCCTCGCTTGTTTTCCAATAATGAAACCAAGGCTCAGACAGGTGAAATAAGTTGCCCCAAGTTCCACAGCTAGTAAGTGGCGAGACCAAGTTTGGAACTCAGGGCTGACACACTCCACTCTCAACACTAAGCTACTCTATTCCACGTGGCCCGAGTTCGCAGCAGCACCGCCGCCTCCTCTGGCTTACAGAAATGCGAGGGTTCACGAGCAAGTCCTGCTTCTCCCCAAACAATCAGCTCAAGAGGCAGTACTTTCAGAAGTCCTGCCGCTCTTCCAGAATGATGCCCTCTCACCCGCCGGCACACAGAGACTGATAGTTACCTAGCGAGCAGCAAGGAAAGGCCTTTCTTTCGCCCTGGCTTCAGGGCTCTCACTCTCCTTGTGACCTCTCTGTGTCTGTGTCTGTGCCCATCTATTGCTGGTCCCCCCCGGGGCAGCGGAGGCTAGCATTGTAGTGTATTTATCTTAACATGTAGTCTTGATTGGGGGCGGGGTGGGTTGCTTTAACAACACATTTATTTCTCACAGCTCTGGAGGTGGGGAAGTCCAAGATCAAGGTGCCCGCAGCTTCCTGGCTCACAGCCAGCCATCTCCTCATGGTGTCCTCCCGCGGAGGGAGGGATGAGCAGGCTCCCTGGGGCCTCCTTCATAGAGGCACGAATCCCATTCACGAGGGCCCTGCCCTCATGATCTAATCAGCTCCAGCCTCCTAGCACCATCCCACTGGGGATTAGTTTTCAACACACGAATTCCGGGGAGGAGATGCAAACATTTCGTTTACAGCCATGGAAAATTCCTTGAGGGCCATGATCTGATCTGTTTGTCTTTGCCTTTGTTTCTTTCACGCTGAGTTTGGAAACCCACTCCACAGTTACTGAAGCAAGACGCAACCAAGCGATGGGGATTTACCTGGGTGCCGGTGTGAAAACTGACTGTAGTGAGCAAGACTGGGTCTAGGAACCCCGGCATTTAGGCATCTTTAACCCTCCCTCCTCTTCTCCCCCCTTCTCCCTCTCTCTTGTTCTCTGTCCCTCCCCTCTGCACTCCCCCTTTTCCTTCCTCAGCTTCACCAGCTCTCCGGTCCCCTCTCAAGACTCCATTCTTTTCCTCTCTGACATCTGGTCTTGATCTTTAAAGTTCATGTCCATGCAATTGCTCTCACCGCAGTAAAGCTGGGAAGGATGTAAAAGATCACCCAGTTAAATGTCCTTTGTTTACAGCTGAGGAAGCTGAGGTCCAGAGTTGTTTCAACGTCCACTGCACCATGAATTCCTGGTCAGAGCACAGTGTTAGCCATGAAAGGCTAAGTCACAAGGTCCTCTTCCCATTGCTGGTCTGTCCCAGAGTGGTTTTCCGCTCTGACACTGTGATTCCTTTTCTGGAACCTAGCACTGGGAGTCCTCCATCAGGAGATGAGGCGAGGGGGCAGGACCTGTGGCCCCTGTGGGTGGGTGTGGAGGGAGGAACCGGAGGCCACCACCCGCAGTCCGAGGCCACAGCTCAGGATCAAACGCAGCTTGGGGAGGTGCTTGTCATGGAGCGTCTTCTGAGGCGGCAACTTCATGTGGCAGCAGAGTGCTGGGGCATTTGGCAGGGCCCCTCAGACAGATGTCAGTGTGAGGGAGCCCCCAGGCCTGGGTCCTGCCCCCACTTGTCCAGGGGACCAGCTCTGGGCTCCTTGAGCGCCTGGCTCCTGTGCGCCCCCTGACGTGTGGCAGGCCCTCAGTGAGTTAATTGCCTGTGAAACCCCTGGGGAACCACGCCAGGGACCCAGATGCATTGCTGAGGTGTCTAGTCCTGTTTGGGACAAAGAATGGTATCTCATGCTTATCCTGCAGTTTCAGTTCTGAGTGATTTTAGCTGGTTTCCGAAAATCCAATTTACCTTGGAAGGAAGAAGATTGGTTACTGTTGATGAGATTCGAAGGAAAGGCCTGCAGACTTTGAAGGCATTTCTACCGGAAGAGCCCCCGAGAGGTTCGGAGCAGTGGTTCCCAACTTGCTGCCCATTCGAGCCACCGGGTGAGCTTCGACCGCTCCCCACGCCCCGGCCCCACCTGCCCCATTCTGTCAGCCTCTGGAGGGTGAAGCCGGCATCGGGATCATCAAGCTGCCCTCATGGTTCCAGGGTGCCAGGCTGAGACCCTGGTGCAATAAGTGGGGTCTCCCAGGCTGCTGACTTTGAGCAGGGAGGCGACGGTTTGAAGAGCTTAGTTCCCATGCGGTTGCTGCAAACTGTCCCTCGCCACCTGCCACTCCAGTTTACCCCGGCAGTGGGGCAGACCTGGGCCCAGTGCCTCACTCTGATTGTGTTCAGGTGCCACCGGACCCGCCACTGTGGTTGAGCAGCCTTAGAGGGTCCCTTGCAGGGAGCTCCAGCCTGTTACATGCTTTGGGGTGGAAAAGGGGGAAAGAAGCTGTAACAAAACACAAGGGTCTTGCTATCATCCCATTGGTTGGCCCCAGGCATTACTCCCTTTGCCTCTTCATCTCTGCTGCTGGAGAAACTCAGCCGTCCTCTGGTGGTCTTGGGAAAGTTACTTACTGTCCCTGGGCTTCGATCTCTTGCTCTGTAAAATGGGAACAGCACTGACCTTGGAGCACTGAAGAAAGGAGTACATGAAATTATGTTGACGAAGCCCTAGCCCACTGCCTGCCCACGGGAAAGGCACCCCTGAATGGAAGGCAAGGCTCATGTTCACTCCTCTGCCAGGCCCTTTGTTACAACACTGAAGACTGGGTTTATCTTTAAAGAGGATGCTATAGCTGTTAGTTCCATTTGAGCGTGCCCAGGAAAGGTGAGGAATTTCCACTTCTGCCCTCTTAGCTGCTCAGGTGTGATTACGGAGTTCACAGCCCCATAATGACACTGGTCCAGCACTGCCTTTCCGGGGGCGGCCACATTTCCGTGCCACAGTGGAAAGCAGAATTCTGAGAAATTCCTCTGAGACATTATCTTTCATGATCTAAAGAGACAGCTCCCACCTCCGACATACTTTAGGATGGTGACTGTTTTCAAAGTTGGGCACAATAGGGCTGAGGGGCAGAGACCCCCGTCAGTGACAGTCATAATTCTTTATGTTCATAAGATGCTTTCAGTTTTCAAAGCATTTCCCATAATCACTGTAGTGACCCTGGGACAAAGGCAAGGGAGCCTTCTACCCACTTTACAGATAGAGAAACTGGGGACTAAAGCTACTGAGCGGAATGAAGGCTGAAATGAGCGGTGTTCCCAAGAAAGCTCACCGATCCCAGGAGCCCTAAGAGGAAAGACTGGGCGCACTCAGTCGCGATGCTCCTGCTTTGTGGCCCCCACATCCCGTCTGAGCCAGGTCCTGTCTGAGCGTTAGGAAGGACAGTGAAGGGGACAGACATGGTGCTGTCCCCACGGAGCCCCCAGTTTAATGGAGTCAGACCAGGAGACTCACTCTCCACCTCCAGTCTGCTCCTCTGCTCAGGGGAGTTGCTCTTTCCAACCCGACCTCAGCAATGAGTCTCTCCTCTGGATCTCCACCAGGTGCGCGCCCCAGAAAAGGCAGCTCCTTTTGCCCCCCAGCCGGACACAGGCCTCCTCCAAGCCCGTGGCGTCTGGCACTCCCCAGTGTGGTCAGCGGGTGCCCACATACGACTGGCGGTCAGAGCCCCACACACGTGCTTTTCACGTCTCAGACGTCCGGGGCCTGTGGGGCCAGGCGGGAGGCTGGGGCTCAGAGGCCCGTCCTCCTCGTCAGTCCAGAGCTAACAGAGGAGGCTTCTTGCTGCTCATTCCTTTCCCCACAGAGTCAGTTACGGGTCCTTGGCCACAGGCCCAGCGCCTTCTGTGTCAGGTGTTGGGGGTGGGAAGGCAAGGCACAGGGAGGTTGGAAGCTATTTTCATCTTGTCCCTGTGCTTAAAACACCAGCTTCTGTTGTGCCTCATTTAGATGAATAGTCTTGCCCTAAAAAAAGTTAAGGCTGTGACTCAATGGGGCTTTCAAGTTTCTCGGAATGCTCTGGGCTCTTGTCTGGGGCTATTCTGAACATCCTCAGATGGAGTGAGGTGGACACAATGACTAGGCAACTTCGAAAGAGCTTTTGGAAATCATCTCCCTGGATTTGGGGCCAGGGTGAAACACACTGGTGTTTGGGGGGGGTCCAGCTTGCTGTTTCTGCCCACTTTTATTTTTAAACAGCATGGGTGGGAGGTCAACTTAACCATTAAAAAAAAAAGTGTGTTTCTGGCCTTCCCAAGCAGAGGGCATGGAACTCGCAGACACACCAAGGTGAGCCCAGAGACCAGATCCCGCCTGGGGAACCACACGTGCTATCTGTCTACCACCAGGGACATGCTCTCTTGTGGAAAGGAGCCACACGGCTGGGTAAACATGTTCATTTCACACCTCTTCTCAAGACCGGGCGGCCGAGGGAAGCTGGTGGAACAGGGTGTGTCTCCCTGCCGTGTCCGGTGTGCACCCCTTCCCCTGGCCCCACTGTTGAGTCCCGTCCGTGTCCCCCTTTCCCGGACAGCACCCTCTGCTCCAAAAGGATCTGTTTGCCTTGCTTTTTATCCATGCAGAACCCCCAGTGGCAGGAGAGCATACACCCCTCGCTTTGTCCCAGTGACTAGCCTGCCTGGTCTCAGGATCTGGGCAGGATGCACAGACAAGAAGAGGCATGAGGGCAGGCGTGCGGGTTCAGGACTGGGCTCGGTCCACCCAGGATGCTGCCTGGCAGGGTGACCGCGGTGCGAGGCTCTTCTCCTCCCTGATGATTTCATGGGCCGCCCATCCACAGAAACGTTCCTATCAGCGGCTTCTACCAAATACAAGCAATAGTGGTTGGGCTTGTACGAGTTCTGCACTCAGCCTTCGGTCACAATGTCAATGCTAGTATCAGTCTGCCATCCACTCCACACGGAGAGGCCTGCCTGAGTTATAGTCAGACGGCGGCGATGGCCGCGACACTCAGAAGTGTGCAGCCTGCAGCGCGGGCTCTGTGGCCAGACTGAGGCACTCCACAAATATTATCGCTGGTGGTTTATACACCTGGAGAGTACTCAGATGCAACATCTAATTTGCAATGCGTCTTACAACTACATCCTGTGAGAGGCAGAGAATCATACTAACTTTGTGAATTACGGAAATTCAGATTCGAACAGACAAAATGTCTTGCCTGAGAATAGGGCCCAGGTCTTCTGACTCCAAGACCCGAACTCTTTGTTAATTTCTTTTTTTTAAATCCTCACTGGAAGTCACGCTTTTTGACTTTAGAGAAAGAGGAACGAAGAGAGAGAGAAAGGGAGAGAAACATAGATTTGAGAGAGAAACATTGATTGGCTGCCTCCTGTAGGTGTCCCAGGCAGGGAGCAAACCCAAAACCTAGGGCTGTGCCCTTACTGGGAATTGACCCCATGAACTTTCGGTTTATGGGGTGACACTCCAACCAACTGAGCCATGCTGGGCGGAACAAGATCAGGGCTCTTTCTATTGTTCTCTGTTGTTGCCACATGGACAAAAGAACTCTTAAAACTAAACAACAAAAGCTCATTACAGTTAAGACATACAAGGTCTGTCTGGAAATAGCCCAGCCATTGTTAATACAACGAGCACGGTTTACACGACATTGATGTAACCTGGCAGCCAAGGAGAACGAACTGGAATGAGCGTGTGTGAACAGTGACTTTACTGTACTAGTCAGTGGGGGCAGCAGACGCCGCTGAGTGAGCATGTGCACTGTGTGGCCACTGCATTCACAATGACTGAGTGAGTACAGCAACAAATCTGCATCGTATTTTGCATTAAGCTTGAATATTCCTCCGTGGAAACTATTTGAGTGATTCAGGAGGCCTTGCAGCTCCGAGCAGCTGGTGACTGGCAGCTTCATCACCACAATGTACCGCTCACGCATCACGTCTCACACAGAGTTTTTTGGCAAAACATTAAATCACACACGTGACTCAGCTTCCCTACAGGTCAGATGTGGCGCCCTGCGACTTTCAGCTTTTCCCAAAACTAAAATCTCCTTTGAAAGGGAAAAGATGTCAGAACTTTGATGAGATTCAGGAAGATATGACAGGGCAGCTGATGGAGGTTGGGAGAAATGTGTGAGGTCCCGAGGTGCCTACTCTGAAGGGGACAGAGATGTCATTGCCCTATGTACAATGCTTCTAGTATCTTCTTCAATAAATGTTTCTGTTTTTCCTATTACATGGCTGGATACCTTCAGGACAGACCTTGTAGGTCAATATTTTTGTAAATTTTCGTCAAGGGCCAGATAAAATCAAGCAGAAGCTTAGATGTGGCTTTCGAATGGTGGGCTTCCGAATGGTGGGCTTCCGACCTCATTGTGTGCAGTTCTGCAGAGCTGCAAAGTCAGGTGTGACCTGCCAGGTGACAAAGGCTCTGTGAGGATGACCTCGGAGGAATGATGAAGTTTCCCCCAAGGTGACTGTAGGGAGCAGCCTGGGCTCTCTCTGGGCTGTCTGGGGTGCGAGGGTAAGGAGAGAGGGAGGGAGAAGTCAGATGGCTGCTTCCAACGAGCTGTCTTGAGGGAGTTTCTTCACTGGAGCTCAACTGCTCTTCTTGAATTCCCACCTCAATTTAAAAAGTAAAATTAAATATTTGGTTAAAGGCAGAATCCAACCTTCCGACCTGAAAAATGGGTCCAGAAACAAGGAGGAGCGAATGCAACCGAAACCCTCTGCCTGTGGCAACACGAGTGGCAAAGCCCTGACTCTTCCATGCTGTTCCTTCCCCGATCCGTGTGGTCCTTCTTTCATCTGACGCGTGAGGCAGCCATCCAGAGCTGCTGGTGGCTCACCCCGCAGTCACAGCGAGCTGCAGCTAAGAACAGGAGCCCTGGCGCCTCTTTTCAGGGGCAAACCTGACTCAGAGTGACAGTGTGGTCTCCTCAGAGGGCCCCTTCCCTCCCTCCTTCCCTTTTAATCTGGGCCATTGTTCTCAGATGTGGTGAGGATGGTGATTTCCCAAAGCACGGCTGTTATTTTGTTTCCATATTCAGCCCACCTTGATGGCATATGTTTAATTTCAAGGCACCATGGGACCCTTTTTTCCCCTCTGCTTCTTAGAAACAGGTCCTCCGAGAAGTTCCTTGGCTCCTCCCCCACCACAGACAGCCTGTTACACCCACGCCCCCTCATCAGAAGAGCCCAGAAGGATGCCTTCCTGCTGTCATTGTCGGGAATCCACACCCTGGTGGGGAGTCACATGGCTGTCAGGAGCATGAGGCCCACAGCTCCTCCCTGCTGACAATACGTGGGGGAAGTGGGGAAAGGAAGGGGCACTCTCCAGCAAAAGCCAACAGCACACAGCCCCAGGAGGCAGGAGACCTGGGGCTTCCTGGCTCCTCTCCTGGCTCTGCCGGCAAACATCCGGAACTTGCTCAGACCCCAGGCAGGTGGCTGCACCTTTCTCTTCCTCAGTTTCTTCATTTGTCTCTCTGGGATGGGTGCCCGCTTTGGCTATGGGGCTACAGGGCGACCCCTAGAGACAATGAGATGTCACATGTTAGAAGATTCCAGTCCCATCTAAAAATTAGTTGTTACTGACGACGGATTGCTAAAGGGACAGAGAGAGTGCTGCTGATCCCCTGCCACTCGCTCAGGCTTTGCTGAGGCTGCGAAGTCAGATGGATTGCCTCTGTGATCTGGGCCTGCAGGTTCATGCCCAGGCGGCTCTGGAAAGGGTTGGGAAGCCAGAAGCCTGTTACACAACACAGTCACAGGGCAAGTCCGGAGAGATGGTATCACTGCTGGTACCACGGCTGTAAAAACTGCAGTGGTTTCAAAGTCTCTAGCGAGAGTGTCTTCGGAGGCACCAGTGGGAGAACATTCGCTTCACAGGCAGGTCTTTCAAACGTCCTTTTCTCTTCGTGCGTACACTTCTGCTTCTTCCCCTGTTTATCCTGTGTCGCTTATTTTTTAAAATTACCTTGTCTTTTTATTCCCACTTCTTCTGGTGTTTCTCCCTTAAACTGATCATAATTCAACACAAGATTAAAAACAATAATTATTCGAGGTTCATTGTCCTTACCTGTGTTTATTGAGTTTTCAATACCCTGTTCTGATATTCAAATTGGAGGGATAGAATATTTTATGAATGGTGACACCATCAAGCAAGAAAGCTTATTTTTCACCAACATACTAGAATTTTTTTTACAACAGAGTTTTTAAACTATTTACAGAGGATTCCTTTCAGGTCCTTAATGAGAGCAAAATCTTCCTTTCAGGGAAAATTTTTAGAAATGGCCAAAAAGGAGTTGAATTTGCCTCTGAAAATTTACCAGCTCTGTCCTTAGCACTCTGAAAACAGACTTTTATGTCTTCCTCCCTGCCTTGGGCAAGCTCTCTGGCTCCTGTCCCCAATACCTTCCCTGTCTGCCTGCTCGGTTTTGGGGTCTGGGCGGCACCGTCCTCAGACCTGAGTAAAAGGGGCCCTTGTCCTGGGCCTTACACTTTATGGGGCTGCTCTGGCCCTCCCCCAGCCCTGCCCTTCCCACAGAGTGAGGGGTTCACAGAGCTGAGTGGTTTTGCCCTGGGAGCCTGAGCACCCTCCCCCTACTAGACCTTCCCTAAGATACCAGGAACTCCCAAATTCCCTGCCCAAAGGTCCCCATGTCCAATTTCAGGGCGCACACGACCTCTTTCCCAGCTTGCACTACTGCTGTGCTTACCCTTGGCGGGGAGGAGGTCAAGGGCAGCTGTGTGTGTGTGTGTGTGGTTTGCAAGTGAGGCTGGGGCATCGAGGTGCATTCATCTGATGCCCTTTGTGGTGTGAGGCAGAACCGGGAATGACAAGAAAATGGTTCAGGGGGACCTGCAGGTTGGGGCTTGGAGGCTCCCCCTGCGATCATACTTGGACTTAGCATTTTAAGGAGTATGAAAATTCTAAATCTGAGCCTGGCATTCCATCGTGCTAGGAAGGGATATTTATCAAGGTTGGAGGTTAGGACATAGTTTATTTCCCATTTTGTCACCTTGATTTATAATTTTAAAATTCTGAGGCACGTGTTCCCTGTTTGTCCTCTTACCCTGTACGTGTTCAGGGCCTGAGCTGGGGCAGGCCTGCTGCTCCGGCCCGGTGCCTGCCTCTCAGCCCAGCCCAGTTTACAGCTCCCCAGCAGTGTCATGCCCAGTGGCCCAGGGCCAGCCTCCACCCAGCCCTGACTTCTGAGAGCCCTGGGGAATCCCCACAACTGGGAACCAGAGCTGATGAATCGGTGTGGGGCTTAGGCTGGGTCATTGACTTGTCGGTGCCCCCACACCCCACTGGATAGTTATTTATTTCTTTGTTGTTGTTCAGTCACAGTTGTCCCACCTTTTTCCCCATTGCTCTCCCTTACCCCATCCCCCCCTCAACTCCCACAGTCAATATCCCCATTGTCCATGTCCACGAGTCCTCTATTCATGTTCCTCTGCTTGCTCCCCCTGCGCCGCCTCCCCTCCCCGTCACCCCCCTGCTGTGGCCTGTAGGCTGGCTCTTCAGGCAGCCCCACAAGAGATCTGGGGCACAGGCAGCATGACGGTTAGAAGCAGTGGAAGGCAGCTGGGGCTCTGCCAAAACCTCAAGGTGAGGGTTCGGGTGAGCCAGGCCAGGAGAGAGCAGAGCCCAGACCCAGAGCAAAACAGTAAGTGAAGCCTGCAAAACCTATTCCAGAGTCAGCTGCAGGAGGAGCAGCTGAGCGCTGGTTAATCAAGGGCAGAGGTTCCTGCTGTGGTCTGAATGTGTGTGTCCCCCAGAGATGCGTATGTTGAATCCTAACCTTTGAAGTAATGGTATCAGGAGGTGAGGCCTTTGGGAGGCGATTAGGTCATGAGGATGGGCTTTCCTGATTGGGACTAGTGCCCTCATAAAAGAGACCCAGAGAGCTTGCTTGTCCCTTCCACGGTACGAGGACAGAGTGAGAAGGTGCCAACTATGATCCAGAACCTGCTCCGGCTGGCACCTTGGCCTTGGTGCCTCCAGAACTGTGAAAAGTAAAATTCTGTAGCTTGTTACTTACCCAGTCTGGTATTTTGTTATAGCAACCAAAATGGACTAAGACAGTCTCCTCTGGAAATGTGCTTCTCAGCACGCCTTTCATGGAGGCACTGTGAGGTGTGGGAAGGAGCCCGGGGTCAGTGTGGGGTTGGAGCTGAGAGCCCAGGGTCCTGCTGGGGACAGCAGAGCTCATGCAGTACTCTCCGAGGTACCAGGCCCAGCTCTCACAGGACCTCCTCGTGCCTGGCGCCCTGCTCTCCTCTGGACATTCTGTGGGTTCCGAGATGGGGAGTCCAGCGGCAACATGAATGCCGTTAGGACCGGAGCAGGTGACTGTGGCACTGAAGTGCAGGGCAACTGCAACTGGCAGGAGTCCTGCTCATGCTCCATTTTCTTCAGAAGCTTCCCTGACGGGTCTACCCCTTGCTGGGCTTCCCTGATGGGTCTACCCCTTGCTGGGCTACCTCAGGGCTTATGAGTCTGGATGCGTATTTCTCTGTGTTCAGTACCCTCTATGGGGCAGGCATTGTTTTCCCCCAACGGTGGTGAATGAGGCCTTATACTCTAGTGGGGAAGACGGACAAGGAAGAATCAAACAGATACGTAGATACCACATTTCAGGTAGGAATATGTGCCGTAAACAACGTAAAGCAGGGCGTGAGGATTGAGGAGACTGAGTGGGGAAAGGATCATGAAAGTCCTGTCTGAGGAGGTGACATCAGAGCAGAGGCCCCGTGGGTAGGAGCTGGGAGAGCAGCATGGCTGGGAGCCGGAGTGGAATGAGTGATTGTGGAAAGCAGGGCGGGAGGCAGCCAGGGCCTGGGTCATGCAGGGCCTCAGTGGCTGTTGTGAGGCCTCTGGATTTTGTTCTGGTGATGGGATATCGTTGCAGGGTTTGATATAATATGACACGCATAGGAAAGGGGACACTGGACTTCTATGCAGACAGTGGACTGGGGGAGGCCAGGTTGGAAGCCTGGAGCCCCTGAGAAACTCCAGGCCAGAGACGCCGGCACGCGAACTCGGTCCGATGTTCTCGTCCAGAACTCAGGGAATTCGTGTACTTAGGTGAGCAGAGAGGGTGGAGTATATACGTGTATTCTGTCCACTCACTGCTAACTGAATTTTAGCATCCCTTCATGCTAAATACAGGCCACAGATCTCATTAATATGAGCCGTGCCTGTGATTTTGTCACTCCCAGAAATTGCAGATGTTCCTGCAGGCATCCTGTAACATGGTTTATATTCATTGCCACTCTGAAAATATACTAGTTATTAGATCTTTTCACCTAATGTGGTAATAATAAAGCACATACATTAACATGTTTGTTATTTAAAATATTTTGGTATCTATATTTCAATATGACCAATTTCTTTTGTCATCCGCAGTATTTTATTTCATGTGTTTAAAAACTTGATTCTGAAGCAGCGGTCCACAGGTTCCTGGCAGGACTGGTGGAAACAGTGTACGTGGCGAGGCACCATCAGGGTCTGGATGTATTTTGCAGGCAGCGCCGGCAGAGAAGGCCGATGGGTTAGGTGTAGAGTGGGAAGGAAGAGGATTCGAGACTCCGGGGTCACTGGCCTGCGCAGGCGAATGAAAATTGGCGGCGTTTCAGGGAAGAGGCAGATGAAGGGAAGAGCAGGTCTGGGGGGACACGAAATAGAAACTTCCATCTGGGGCATGGTGATTATTGGACAGCCAAGAGCAGAAGCCCAGGGGACAGTCATACATTTGAATCTAGAGCTCAGGAGGGAGACTGAGGCTGGAGATGTGAATCTGGGAGGCATTCGTCTACAGACTGTGCTTCAAGTCATAGGACTGAATGTGGCGAATACCACTGCACTCATCTGCTAGATAAGGCAACCGAAGCGAAGGACAATAAAGTATGGTGCCTACTATGGGCAGAGCCTGTTCTTTAAGCCTGGTCTTCCTCTACCAGGCAGCCCCTACTCTGCTCCAGCAGGCTGAAAGTAACTTAGTGTGCTGGGGCAAGGCCCTCACGTAAGGACTGCCAAAAAGAGAAATTATTTGACAGAAGCAGCCTCCCATCCAAAAGACGAGCTATGAGACATTTCCCTCCATCTTGACGAGGGAACATCAGCTCCCAAGTCAGACCTTTGAGTGTCTGGGGAGTCCCGTCATTTCACGTGCACCGGACTGCTCCAGCCACGACGTATTTTGGCCAAGATTACTTTAAAAAGGTGGTAATTTAACTGCACAGTCAGAGACATTCTCATATGCGATTGCTCACATCGATGCTAACCCTCAAACACTATTTACCAGGAGTACAAGGGTGGCTAGTAATTTTGTTTTCAGACACGAACGTGTGGAGCGGCCGTGAACGACGTGACTGGCTGGCCTTGGTTTCCTTATCTGTTATCCAAAAGGGTTCAGCGGGGTCTTGTGAACATTCCCAAGACTCTAAAATGAGGGTTTGCTTTCCTCTCGACTTGCTTCCACTTGTGTGAATGCCCAGTAATTCCAGGAAAATTGTCCATCCAAGTAGGGGGTGGAGAGTTCCAGGCGCGGAGAGTTCCAGGTGAGGTCATCAGTTTCTGTTCCCGGCTGGCTGCCGCAATCTGGGGTGATTCTTTTTATATTTTGGGGTCTCCATCCTTTTTAAGCTCCTGAATAAGAAGGGACGTTTTCAGAAGTGACTGGAGAGATGAATTTTGTGGTTGTAGAACTCTCTGAACATAATACAAGAAGCCCAGAAGAATCCCGTGTTTGAATTCCCCTGAAAATGTTTCTCAGGAACTCCGTATCACATAGATCATGGCATTTGCAGAGATAAAACACGGTGCGATGGGAAGAATGTGGGCTCTGGAGAAAGAAGACCCAGCCCCATTTTCAGGGCTGCCACTTGCTAGCTGTGTGGCCTGGCGACAAGTTTCCAATCACAGCCACCACTGGGTGCCTACAATGTGCCAGGTGTTTTAAAGAAAAGATTTCTTTCCAGCAGGATAATCACTTCCATTTTGCATATGAGGAAACATTACATACAGTTCAGTGCAGGTCCCCAGCTAGAGGGTGTCCAGATTCAGACACAGGTTATCCAGTGGACCCCAGTTCTGCTCGTTACAGCAGGGAGGCCCCGGGGTAGAAAATACACGTGGAGAACTGAGACATAATTGTTGCTCAGTGAACACCAGCTTCCTCTCATATTTTTTTTTTGTGCTAAAGCACATAATACAGGCTCACATTCCAGAGGAGATACTTCCCAATCTGTAACTTCCCTTCCTCCCTTCCTTCCTTCCTTCCTTCCTTCCTTCCTTCCTTCCTTCCTTCCTTCCATCCTTTACTTTTCACCAGCATAAGAGTCATTGAGAAGTGTCTGTTGCTGGTCCAGGAATTATGTGATCACCAGGAGGCTTCAGCTTCTGCACCCTTTCCCTCAGCAGGGCTGGGTTCTGCCATTGATGTCCAGGTCTGTGGGAGGAGCGTTTCTACAGAGCTTAGAACCAGCTCCTGTCTGTGGAGCACTCACTATGGGCCACGCACAGCAGCCAGCATTTGGAGTGTATTTTCTCACTTTATCCTCAGAAGAGACCCATGAGGTAGGTACAATTGATACCTGTATTTGAGAGATGAGAAAACCAAGTCTCAGAGTGGGCCGGTCACCTTCCTAAGGCCACACAACTTGCCAGTGACAGGCAGAATTAGACATCAGGTCTGCCTGATGCCTAAATTCCTCATGCCCCTTAGAAAAGAGGCGTTTCTTTGGGCAAACTGGGCTTTGCCCATCTCCTCCCAGCTGTCTGCTTGGCTCTCCCCATAACTCAGAAAAACAAAAACAAGCCCAAAACAGGTTATTTGTAAAATGAAGATTTCTAGGCATTTGGAGGGCCCAGGGCTTTCAGTAAATAGTCCAGCCACAGCCAAAAGGAAAGCTCTATGTGTCATGTGGCAAAGGCCACACGGACAGTCACACCCCTGCTTTGTAATTGTACCCCTGGCATCCCACTAAGGTTATATTTAACATAAAAACACCTCCCTGAGTATATTTATCATGAAGTTATTTTAATATCTAAAATTTAGAAGCAACATAAATGTCCAAAACAAGGAACTGGTTGGGAACTACTGTGCATGCATCAACACGACTGGCCACCGTGCAGCCATTAAAGTGGTGATTGCCTAGACTATTTAGGAATAAGCAAGCACTTATGGACATATCATATTTGATTAAGTGCAGAAAGCACAGTGTGAGATACATATGCAACTGAGCCCAGTGCGTGTGCGTGTGGGCATGTCCGGACAGGGATTAACGAGAATGGAGCTGGTGGTGTTGGGTCGGTGAGATCACAGGTGCTTTTGTTCTGTTTTGTGTTTTTGAAAAGCAGTTTCCAAAAAGAATAAAATACCAAGGAATAAACCTAGCCAAGGATGTAAAAGACCTGTACTCAGAAAATGATGAGACATTGAAGAAAGAAAGTGAAGAAGATAAAAATAAGTGGAAGCACGCACCGTGCTCATGGATAGGAGGAATTGGCATCATTAAAACGTTCATACTACCCAAAGCAATCTATAGATTCAATGCAATTCCTATCAAGATTCCAATGACCTATTTCACAGAACTATACAAATAGTTCAAAAATTTATGGAACCACAAAAGACCTCGCATAGCAACAGTGATACTGAGAAAGAACGAAGTTAGTGGAATCACGCTACCTAATATGAAATTATACTACAAGTCCATAGGAATCAAAACAGCATGATACTGGCATAAAAACAGACACATAGCTCAATGAAACAGAATATAGAGCCCAGAAATAAGCCCACACCTTTACAGTCTATTAATATTTGACAGAGGAGGCAAGCACGTACAATAGGCTAAGGATAGTTTATTCAATAAATGGTGCTGGGAAAATTGGACATACATGCAGAAAAATGAAACTAGACACCTTCTTATACCACACACAAGAATAAATTCAAAATGGATTAAAGACTTAAATGTTATGCCTTAAACCATAAAAATTATAGAAGGAAACAGGCAGCAAAACCTTGGACACTGCCCATAGCCATATTTTATCTGATGTATCTCCCCAGGCAAGGGAAACAAAAGAAAAATAAACAAATGGGACTACATAAAATAAAATGTTTTTGCACAGCAAAGGAAAACATACCCAAAATAAAAAGACAACCCACAGAATGGGAGAACATATTTGCAATACAACTGATAAGGGGTTAGTATCCAAAATTTATAAAGAACTTACAAAACTCAACACCAAAAAAACCAAACAACCCAATTAAAAAATGAGCAAAGGACTCGAATAGACACTTATCCAAAGAGAACATGCAGACGGCCAATAGAGATATGAAAAGACACTCAATGTCACTAATCATCAGAGAAATGCAAATTAAAACCATGATGAGATATCATCTCACACCTGTCAGAATGGCTGTCATCAATAAATCAACAAACAAGTGCAGGTGAGGATGAGCAGAAGGGAACCCTTTTGCACTGTTGGTGGGAATGCAGACTGGTGCATTCGCTGTGGAAGGCAGTGTGGAGATACCTCAAAAAATTAAAATTGGATCTGCCTTTTGACCCAGAGATCCCATTTCTGGGAATACATAGCTGAAGAACCTAAAACACTAATTCAAAAGGATATAAGCATCCTTATGTTCATTGCAGTGTTATTTACAATTGCCATGATGTGGAAGCAGCCCAAGGTCCCTCAGTAGATGAGTGGATAAAACAACTATGGAACATTTACACAATGGAATACTACTTGGCTATAACCACCTCCCCCCACCCCCCACCCCCGCCATACACACACAAAATTTTACCCTTTGCGACAGGATGGAGGGACCTGGAAAACATTTTGGTAAGTGAAATAAGCCAGTAAGAGAAAGACCAATACTATATGATTTCACTCATGTGCAGAATCTAATGGACAAACTGAACTAACAAGTAAAATAGACAGACTCACAGAGAGCAGGATGACAGCTAAGTGAGGGGAAGTTAGCAGTGGAGGGATTGAGCAAAGAGGAAAAAGGACTCATGGGTATGGACAACAGTGGGGTGACTGTGGGGATAGGGAGGCATTAGAGGACTGAATGGTAATGGAAAAAAATAAATAAAATTTTTTAAAAATGAAAAAAAGCAGTTTCTGCTCATGTCAAAAAAGTTCAGACAATGAAGAAGGTGTGAAATTGAAAGTATTTCCACTTCCCAGTGGCAATTCCTATTGCATTTTCTTGTGCCCTTTTCAGGGATGAATTTCTAAATTTAAAAAGCTCCTCAATGCTATTTTTAGCTATAATCACCATAAAACAAGTCTTTTTTTTTTTCCACGATAGGCAGTACCTGTTTCTTTTGCATCATCTGGATTCATTTAATAAGATTTTACTTTGTTTATTTCCAATTTTTAATTTGAAAAATTTCAGAAATACAAAAAATTTAGAATAGAATGTGATGGTCACATGTATACCTACTACCAAGTATAAAAACAAAACCATATTTAAAATATAGTCTTATTTTTAAGCCCATTGGGTACACCCCCTAATCCCATCCCTCCCCCTTTCTTGTTGGTGGTCACGACTCTCTTGAATTTGCTGTTTATCATATTTTTCTACTTTTGCTATGTATTAGGTTGGCTAAAAAGTTTGTTTTTTCCCATACGAGAGCTCTAGTAGCACTTAGCTGTCTTTAACGTCATTCAAAACCAATTGTGTTAGATTATATTGTGACAGCTGTCATATCAGCATACATTTAAAAAACACTTATCAAAATTGAATTTTTGTGCAGCCATTTTACTATTGAAGATAGAAGAAAATGCACAACATTTTCAGCATATTATACTTTATTATTTCAAGAAAGGTAAAAATGCAACTGAAATGCAAAAAAGATTTGTGCAGTGTACAGAGAAGGTGCTGTGACTGATTGAATGTGTCAAAAGTGGTCTGCAAAGTTTCGTGCTGGGGATTTCTCACTGGACGATGCTCCATGGTTGGGTAGACCAGTTGAAGTTGATAGCTATCACACTGAGACATTAATTGAGAACAATCAATGTTATACCACATGGGAGATAGCTGTCATACTCAAAATATCCAAATCAACAGTTATTAGTGAAAAAGAAAAATGTGTCTTTTATGTTATAGAAAAAATACCATATGGACTTTTTTGCCAACCCAATACATATAGCCCTCAAAAATATTTGCTCTTGCTTTGCATGTTTTAAGTTTTCTATAATTTATACTATATCATATGTCTCCTTTCCAACTTGTTTGTTTCACTTAATGTTATTTTTGTGAGATTTATCCATATTGACACAAATCATTCCATCTTGCTGCTGTTTAATATTGCTGTGCATGAATGTAGCAGTCTCTGTTGGTGTCCCACCTGCCTATATCTTCTCGTGCTCACCATTTCCTTGCACACAGAGCTGGCTCCCCACATCATTACCTGAGGGTTTTCTTTGGCTGCTGGGGCCTTCTTTGCTCTGGACTTAACAGATGCCAGGAGCGGCCCTCATGCATGCCTGAGGGGAGTTGATGGATAGATTCCCCACTCCTTTGCTCTTCAGGCAGAATAACTCTGAGTGACACGCATGCTCTGCACTGTCTCCTGGACTTTCAGGTGGGACTAAGCTCCAGTTAGGTGCCCACAGTGATAAATGGATTGATAATCACCTCAGGTTGGGTTCTCTAGAAACCGATGCCAAACCAGAGCTTGGGGCACAAGGTAAAGTTACTAGGAGTTAACATCTGCAAAAGGAAGTTCAACAACCAAGAAGTTAAAGAAGAAACATTCATCCAGACTGGTAGGAGGAGCGGAGAGAGGCAGATGGGGTGGAGAGGATGCATCACAAGGCAGCAGCTGGAGGACCGGGCGAGTCAGTGGCTGGTGGACAGGGTGGTCCCACATGTATGTACAGATAAACCAGGAGGAAAAACTTGGGAATGAGGCCCATGAAACCCAGGGTTCCAGCGCAGGCAAAAGAAAACTTCAAAACCTCTGGCTGTAAAAACCTGTGGGGTTGTGGTGGCTGGAGAAACTCCCAAACTCACAGGAGAATTCATTGGAGAGAACCACAGGGTCCTAGAATGTACACAAATGCACCCACTCAGGAATCAGCACCAGAAGGGTCCAATTTGCTTGTGGGAAGTGGTGGAAGTGACTGAAAGTGGGGGGTAGAGTGAGAGCTGAGCAGGCAGCATTGTTCCCTCTCTGACCCCTCCCCCACATAGTGCATCACAACACTGTGAAGTGGGTAGCTCTGCCCTGGCAAATACCTAAGGTTCCACCCCTTACAACATAAAAGGTGTGCTAAAACAAAGAAAGATGGCCCAAATGAAAGAACAGATCAAAACTTCAGAAAAACAAATAAGTGACAAAGAGATAACCTAACCTATCAGATGCAGAGTTCAAAACACTGGTAATCAGGATGCAAGCAGAAATAGTTGAGTATGGTTGCAAAATGGAGGAAAAAGTGAAGGCTACACAAAATGAAATAAAGAAAAATATATGGGAAACCAAGAGTGAAAGGAAAGAAACTGGGACTCATTTCAACAGTTTGGATCAGAAGGAAGAAATAAACATTCAACCAGAACAGAATGAAGAAACAAGAATTTAAAAAAAGGAGGAGAGGCTTAGGGACCTCTGAGACAACTTTAAACATTCCAACATCTGAATCATAAGGGGTGTCAGAAGGAGAACAGGAAGAGCAAGAAATTGAAGACTTATTTGAAAAAATAAAATAATGAAGGAGGATTTCTCCATTTTGGCAAAGGAAATAGACTTCCAGGAAGTCCAGGAAGCCCAGGGTGTCCCAAAGGAGTTGGACCCAAGGAGGAACACACCAAGGCACATCATAATTACATTGCCTAGGATTAAAGAGGAGAGAAACTTAAAAGCAGCAAGAGAAAAGGAGACAGTTACCTACAAAGGAATTCCCATAAGACCATCAGCTGATTTCTCAAAAGAAACCTTACAGGCAAGAAGGGGTTGGAAAGAAGTATTCAAAGTCCAAGATTACTCTATCCAGCAAAGCTATCATTTAGAATGGAAGGGCAGAGAAAGTGCTTCCCGGATAAGGTCAAGTTAAAGGAGTTCATCATCACCAAGCCGTTATTATATGAAATGTTAAAGGGATTTATGTAAGAAAAAGAAGAATATCAGAACTATGAACAGTAAAATGACAACAAACTCACCACTATCAACAACTGAACCTAAACAAAAACAAAAACAAACTAAGCAAACAACTAGAACAGGAACAGAATCACAGAAATGGAGATCACATGGAGGGTTATCAGTGGGGAGGGAGAGGGATGAGAATAGGGGAAAAGGTACAGGGAATAAGAAGCATAAATGATAGGCACAAAATAGACAGGGGGAGGTTAAGAATAGTATGGGAAATGGAGAAGCCAAAGAACTTATATGTACAACCCATGAACATGAACTGGGGGGGAATGCTGGTGGGAGGGGTGGTTGAGGGTGAAGAGGAATAAAGGGGAGAAAAAATGGGACAACTGTGATAGCATGATCAATAAAATATACTTAAAAAAGAGCAGATGTTCAGTACTAGAAGTTTGCCTTGAATTATATATGTGTCATAAAATGTTATCTATGATAATAACTCTTACTATGGGCAAGGCCCAAATTTAAGTTTTTAAAACAGAAGTAAAAGGAACATGTGTAGGGGACACAAGGACGAAGCCAAAGGAGGATAGGGTTGAGGGTGGAGGGGGGATGGTTGGGGTGGGGGGAGTGGTGAGGGGAAAATGGAGACAACTGGGCTTGAACAACAATTTTTAAAAAAGAGGTAAAAGTTTCTCTGGAGCCTGCAGCATCTTAATTACCTTCAGCTAAAAATAATCTACACGCTGACACTGCACATCTTGGGGAGGCCTGTTATGAACCCCTTCACAGCACATCGTGTCTACCATAAGAACACACCTTTTATTGGCTTCCTCATCTGTCACACTTTCCTGTCACACATTTGGGATCACCTCCCAGGTAATCTGCTTGTACTCATGTCATCATCTCAGGGACTGCCTTTGGGGGAACTCAACCTAAGATAAGGACTATATCTTAATGTACTTATCTACTTCCCTGTTCAAGGACACCCAAGTTGTTTCCTGTGTTTTGGTCCCGCAATCTATGCTGCAATGAACCTTCTTGTCCAAGTCTCCTTGGGTACGTGTTTTGGAAGCTCTAAGATAATTACCTAGAGGGAGAGTTCTTGGGTTACAGGTATGCAGGTCTTCAGTTTTACTAGGGATTTGATCAAGGCCCTGTAGCTAAGGTCAAGGTTGAAGCTATGCATATACTTAGGGGACAGGCTCAGATTAAAAAGGGTTTGTGCCAGATGGACTTCATCACAGACCAACACTCAGAATCCTACCTCTAGAGCAGAGCACCTCAAACCTAAATGTTCATACAACCCCCCTGAGGATCTTGTGAACTGCAGATTCTAATCCGGTAGGTTTGAGCTGGGACCTGATATTCTGCATGTTTGAGCTTTAAGATGCTCTTCTGCGGTGCCATGGACCTCACTTGCAGCAGCAGCTCCAGAGAATGAGTTGGATTATGGGGCTGTCAGAATATCAAAGTATAAGATCTATGATTTTTTTTTTTTTGGCCATTACTGACAGGATAGGGTGAAAAGAGATGGCCTAACGGAGGGGGATGACCTGTGGGTTAAACCATTAGGATGCCAGAGGGTGTGGGGTATTATGCTACTAGGTATCTATCTAGAGACCACTGGTGGATTTGGGGGCAGTGCAATTCCAGGTTACTCCTCATTTTTGTCATGGTGGAAGATATAGACCAGAGTGGTCTTGCAGGAATACAAGTCTATCTTGTTAAATGTCATCTGATTTTTCACCTCTTTTTCGTTGTTGTTCCAGACAAAATGTTTGGCTGTCAATTTAAGGGTACTGTGACATTTGCTTTCAGAAAGAGTGCCCGGGTCAAGTGGGTTTGAACTTTAGTCCCCAAGCAGGTGGACTAGCTGGGCTGCTTTGGCGATTCACCGCTATGAACCAGCCATGTGGGAGGGTTCTCTATTTATTCCCATAAATGCAGAGGGACATTTAACGTAAGTTAAAAAAAAAAACCCTTCTATTTCTATTCAAGATGAAGTAACAAGAATTGAACTTACCCTCCAAAAACAAACAAATTTTAAAAAAATGGACAAACTATTTGAAACAATGACAACAAGTGAGATGGGGAACAAATGAGGTGAGCCCGACAGTTACCTATCTCACCACCTGGAGCAAGTTTTCAGGCTGTGGCATATGGAGGGAGAGCCCAAGCAGGGCCGAGGGTGCTCTCTGAGACAAGTAAACAGGCATGGGGTCTAAGGAAGCCAAGGCGACTAGAGCTCACGGGACAGAGCCACAGAGAGGACAGAGCTGAACACATAGAGAGACCTGGGAAGATCTGCGGAGGGTCCCCCATGAGAACGCGTGTGAATACTGGTCAGCCCGTGCTTGTGAAGAATCACGCTGAGGTTAGGGGAAGAGCCACCAAATTGGATTTGAGGAAAAAGTACTCAGAGTTTACATGAGGCAAAAAATAATGCCTGTTGCCAACAGTCAGAATAGAAAACCTCACAATTCAGGAGGCTCTGATTAGAATACCAAGAAGGGTCTTGCCATGGGGAAAGATTTTAACTCTAAATCAAATGCAACTCTGATCTGGCCTAACAAAATTTAAAAAATAAGACCCGAAATGATAAAATAATATCCAATTAACTGCATTCCAGAACAAAACCCAAGAGTATTTATATATACAAAAATATTCAGCATCCAACAAAGGAAAATTCACAACGTTTGGCACTCAAAAAGTACCGACATGCAAAAAAAAAAAAAAAAAGGCTGGAAAATAACAATCCAGGATGAGGAGAAAAATCAAGTAGTCAAAATGTCCAAAAAGAATGCAGGTGATAAAATTTATATACAGTAATATTTCTAAGGAGTTATCATAACTATATTCTGTATCTCCAGAAGCTAATGGGAAGACTCGACATAATAACTAGAGACATGAAAGGTATAACATAGACCCAAACTGAACTTGAGAGAGAACTATGGTGTTTAAGATGAAAAAAACCACACTCATTGGGATTACTAGCAGATTAGGCACTACGGAAAATAGAAAAGTGAACTTGAAGTCAGAACAATAGAAACTATCCAAAAGGAAACTTAGAAAAACGACTTCAAAAATTAAAGCACCACTGAACTATGGGACACCTTTAACTGGCCTAACATATGGATAATTTAGAGATGGAGTCCCTAAAACTAGGGCCCAGGGATCAAAAATGGTATTTGAGGAAATAATGGCCCGAATGTTTTAAATCTGATAAAAACAATAAACTCTCAGATTCAAGAAGCTCAACAAACCTCACGCACAAAAGCATGAAAAAGACAGGGAGGCACATCATAATCAGATCGCTCACGGCAGCAACAAGGAGAGAGTCAAAAGCAGCTAGGAGAAAAGGGCGTTATTAAAGGGAAACAAAAATAACGATGACAGAAGATTTCTTGTCAGAAACAAAGCGAACAAGCAGACAGTAGATTTTTGAGGTACTAAAAAGAAAAAAGTGATTAAACTAGAATTGTATACCCATGAAATATCTTTTAGAAATGAAGATGATCAAGAGAATGAGAAGACAAGCCACAGATTGGGAGGAAATATTTGCAAAAGGCACAACTGATGAAAGACTGTTATCTGAAACATACGAAGAACTCTTAGAACTCAATAGTAAGACAACAAACAAATAAAAAATGGGTCAAAACCTTAACAAACATCTTACTGAAGAAGACATACAGAGGACAGCAAGCACATCAAAAGCTGCCTTGCAATATATATGTTGTAAAGGAAATGCAAATTGAAACAATGAAATACCACTATATGCCTATTAGAATAGCCCAAGTCTGGAACACTGACATTGTCAAATGCTGGGGTGGGCGTGGAACGGCAGGAACTTTCATTCATTGTTGGTGGGAATACAAAATGGTAAAGCCACTTTGGAAGACAGTTTGGTGGTTTCTTATCAAACTAAACATACTCTTACCATGTGATCCATCAGTCAGACTCCCTGGTATTTATCCAAAGGAATTGAAAACTTATGTCCACAAAAACCTGCACATGGATGTCTACAGCAGCTTTATGTATAACTGCCAGAACTTGGCAGATACTCAGATGTCCTGCCGCAGGTAAAGAACCACAATAAACATTAAGGGGCTAAACATCCAATTAAAACAGAGATTGTTATATTGGACTTAAAAAAAAAGCAAGGCTCAGCTATATGCTGTCTATAAGATACCCACTTTAAATATAACAACACAGACAGGTTCAAAGTAAAAGAATGAAAAAAATATACCATGCTAACACTAGTCAAAAGAAAAGCAGAGTAGTTATATTAATACCAGACAAAGTAGAGTTCAGAGAAAGAATGTTACCAGAGATACAGAGGTAACTCATGATGACAAAGGGGTCAGTTCATCAAGATGACATAGTTATCCTGACCATTCGTATATCTCATAATAGAGTTTCAAGTTACATGAAGCAAAAATTGATAGAACTGCAAGGTGTTATAGACAAATCCACAATTATTGTTTGAGATTTTTTAAAAAAGATTTTATTTATTTATTTTTAGAGAGAGGGAAGGGAGGGAGAAAGAGAGGGAGAGAAACATCAATGTGTGCTTGCCCCTTGCATGCCCCCAACTGGGGACCTGGCCCGCAACCTGGGCATGTGCCCTGACAGGGAATCAAACCAGCAACCTTTCAGTTCACAGGCCGGCACTCAGTCTACCAATACACACCAGCCAGGGTTGTTGTTTGAGATTTTGAAGCCTCTCTCTCGGTAACTGACAGGACAAATAAAGAGAAAAATCACACCCAAATGGTTTAGTTCAATCAGAATAAAAGATGCAGGAAAGGAGTGAGGAGGAAATTAATTAACTATCCCGGAGGGCAGATAATAGACCAAAATGTGGAAACAGGGAAGGTGGACTTGGTAACTCTGGGGCCAAGGAAACGGAGGTGTTTGGCAGGCATGGACCTCTCTGGTTACTCACCACAATCAGGTCAGAAGATTTCCAGTTTCCAGAGTCTCCGCTATCCTTCTTATTGTTTTAATAAACAATCTATAAGTTTTGGCTGCAGAAATATTGTTGCTCTTTGATCTCACAAAACCAGTCTGTAGCAGAATCTTTTGAATTTTATAAAATCAAACCGAGAGAACATTCTGTGACAGAGAAGGGTCCTGCTTTTCAGTCCAGTCCTATATGCACTGAGTGACACCGAGCATAGAAGGCTGAAACCAGGAAATGATGTAAGCCACCCTAATTCACTGTCCCCCAAGGGACAGTGAAGAATGGGCAGAGATACTGTCTGTCTACCCTACTCAACATCCACCCATCCATCCCTCCACCAATCATCCCCTTATTTAGTTATAAACCCATCCATCCTCTCACCCATTCATACAATAAGTAGTCACTAACACTGTGGGACAGGGAGTGTGGGTGGGGGAGCACCTTCTCTGGTGGCTCCCTGACCCTTGGTCCTATTCAGGGGGAACTGAGATTTTATATATTATTTGCCTTCAGGAGAAATTACCATCAAAGTACATTCAGATCATCACTGTCCCTTGGGGACACTCTGGCAAAAACAGATATCCGGTTGCATGCAGCCATGACCTATCCTGTCAACTCAGGCCTTCTCATATCAGGCCCCTAAAGCGCCGGGATTCCAGGAAGTAGGGTGGAGTGGGAGACGCACCAAGGTCGAACTGTGTTAAAGGGAGAGGGAACCAGTCAGACAAGTGGTGGTTCTCCAAAAATGGAAACGGAGGTGGGTGGGAGCAGAGGTTCACTTCTTTCCCTCCAATTCTCCCGTTCCTCCCCTGTTTCTATCTCTCCTACCTTCTCCACCCAAGAGCATAATTTGGTTCTTAAGAACCAAGAAGTTGGTAGATGTGCAAACCTTTCTTAGAAATGCTGAAATAAATCCCATGTAAGAGGGAATTTGGAATCCTGAAGACAACACTAGCTTTGGAGTGTAGGTTCAAATCTCAGAACTTAGAAGTTCTATAATATTGCTATTTATAGCTTGGTTTTCCCATCTGTAAAATGGGGATCATACCAACCTTGTAGGGGTGATTGAGAGGACTAAAACAAATAGTGCATTTGTGGGTATTATATTTTCCAGGCTATACAATAATAAGTACCTAAAAAAGAAAATCTAACTTTATTTTTTCTGTAATTTAACTTTAAACACTAGCCTGAGCTCCCGTTTTGCCTCCTGGTTAAATACAAATGAACAACACTAATGACCAGACAACATTCAATTCCAGGCAAACTCAGGCACTGGAGGGTGTTTCTTGGTCATTTCCATTTTAAACTCAGTCAAGTCAGTATTTTCTCTTCTCTTTTCTTCTGGGCTGTCTGTTCTCCTTTATCCTGGGGGTCCTAAATGTTATCACCATAGTGGATGAAGACACATTCCCTTGTTTGTTCCCTGAAATGTGATCCATGCTGACTAGCCTTTATCCCAGAATGCTGTGGCATCTGTCTCTAGAGGAGGCCTTAATTTCTCTTGGAAATTCTGTCCTTATAAATCCAAGATCTGATTTGTTCACTCAGGCCTTAACTATCCTAGACCCAGGGCTCACTGTGCTTCCACACATTGCTGTTACCGTTCTGCCTTTCCCAGAGGGTGAGGCCTCAGCATCAGAGGAAAGGGCTGAAACAGGGACATTTAGCCTCAAGGCTGTTTGTCCCTCTCCCCGGACCTCTGAACTTGGAGAACCTCTCTTGTAATTGGCTTGTCTGTTTGTAAAAATTGTTCCCGTTACTTTGGGATTTTCCAACTGAATGTTGCCTAATTAATGTGAATAAGAACCAGGGGATTCCAGACTTAAAAACCAATTTTGAAAACAAAACACAGAATAGACCAAGTTTTGGCATCACAGGAAGAATTTTTAGGTGGAGAGGTCAGCCAGTCCCTCTGAGTTCGTCTAACTCTCAGCTAGTCCAGGGATGTCCTTACTGGTCCTCTGGGCACGGCACAGCCAAAGCCTCTCCCTCTGGTTGCCCAGCTGACACGGGCTGGCGCTGGCACTCAGTACTAAATCCAAAGGCAGTGTACCCTTAGATCAGGGCAGTCAAGATCCTTGTTTTATTCCCTCTGTTTTCCAGGACCATCCGCTCAGACCTTCCTTTGGCTGGGCCCATCCCGTGGAGTGAGAACAAGGAGACAAGGGGAACCAAGGACAACGAGGGCCTTCTAGATCAGGCTCTGTGTACCTGATGCCCAGGAATCCTCTGCAGAAATGACCCCAAGTCACATTCCAGGGCCTTTGATGAATTCTTCCCCAGATCCATCCTCCCAAAGGTGGGCAGTGTATCTGATGTGCACACCCAGGGGCCCAAGAGGTGGGTCAACTCTGGTAAGTGCAGGCAATTGATTTTGGTTTTGTTAAGGGAAAGACCCAAAAGTCTAAATTCAGGATCAATTCTGAAGAACAGACATGTAGTGTTATTCAAATTCATAGAGTTTTAACTTACATACACAGGCAAAGTAACTGCTTGCTCCTTGTGGTGGCTGGCCAGGAAGAAATCCACACCCACCCAGGACAGGGTCTCTTGTTTATAGAAGTTTAATAGTAAAGGCATATGGTGGGTAGTCGCATACACCACCAGAAAGCAGAGTGCAATTCTAAGTTAACAGATAACGTCAGGCTGTTATTCACACTCTGTACATTCAGTAACCTCCTTTCTGGGAGCATGCCTTTCATCTTTGGGTGGTATCCCAGCTCTCTGGGTAGTCATCCAGCCTGAGGCTACAAAGAGTCAACAGTCACAGAAGGTTAAACAGAGAGTTCCCAGCCACCTTTACTGCTGGAGCCATATTGCATCTCTGAGTTCCCCTACAAGGTTGTTTGCAGACATGCATGCAAGTCCTTCTGTAGTGAGGAATAGAACTGGGGGTGCATAGAGAAGTAGCATGAGCTGGGGCCAGGGAACCCCTTTTAAATTCTTGCCTTTGCCCCTGAAAATGTTAGTAGTGGGCCTGCCAAAGAAAAACAGATGGGAAATACCCAGAGAAAATACAAGAATCATGAAACTAACACATTGACCAGGACTCCTGTTTTGGTGTAGGAAGAAAATTATCCCCAAAGCCATTGCGTTGATAAAGCTGCACTTAAAGCTTAATTTATTTTTCATTTTAAAAATCAGATAAAATATTGATTATTCCAGTAACTGAGATTCATTTGTTAAAAAAATCGTGGTAGAGACTTCTGGTCAAGATGGAGGCATAGGTAGACATGGCTCCCCTCCTCGCACAACCACAGCAATAATTACATCTAAACTGAAACAACCATCTCCCAGAATGGTCAGAAGATTGAGCTGTATGGAAGTCCAACAACCAAGAAACTGAAGATGTCACATTCATCCAGATAGATGGGAGGGGCAGAGATGTGTGGAGACATGGAAACATGGAAAGGGTGGTCCCACAACCACATGTGGTGGATAAAAATTGGAAGGGATAACTCAGGAGTGAGGGATCCCAGCCTGACACCAGATGACCCAGAGCAGGGTTCCAATGCAAGGAAGAGAAGTCCTGATAACTTCTGGCTGTAAAACCAGTGGGGGTTGAGGCAATGGGAGAAACTGCAGGATTCTCAGGCATCTCCTCTTAAAGGGCCCAAAACAGACTTAGGACTTACACAGACTCATTCCCTCTGGGTTTCTGCACCAGAGCAGCAGCTGGAAGGGCACCAGTGGTATATAGGGAGAATCTGAAGTGTCAGACATCAAGGTGAGTGCCAGGGGACAACTTCCTCCCAGACGAAACTCCAGAGGCCAGGCAGCGGCATTGTCCCCTTTTTTGACCCTCCCCAACACAGAGCAACAGAGTGGTGACACTCTATTGGAAACTCCATCAACCTGGTTCACACAGGTTGCCCCACCCTGGCAATTACCTAAGGCTCCACCTCATCCAACTTAATGAACACTAAAATGGCAACAATACACATCTATCAACAATTGAATCTAAAAAATGAGCAAACATGCAGAATAGAAACAGAATCATAGATGTGGGGATCATTTGGAGGGTTATCAGTTGGGAGGAGGAAGGGGGAGAATGGGGAAAAATATGCAGGGATTTAGCAGTACAAATTGGTAGGTACAGAATAGACAGGGGGATGTTAAGAACAGTATAGGAAATGGAGAAGCCAAAACACTTATATCCATGACCCAGGGATGTGCACTAAGGGGTGGGGGTGATTGCTGGAGGGAATAGAGGGTACCGGTGGAGAGGGTTAAAGGGGGAAAAGTTGGGACAACTGTGGTAGCATAATCAGTAAAATATATTTTTGGAAAATGATGGTAGTAGCCCTGATCTGTGCGGCTCAGTGGGTTTGGTGTCATCCTGCAAACTGAAAGGTTGCTGATTCAGTTCCGGAGTTCAAGGTTTGATTCCCAGGCAGCACATTTGTCTAGATTATGGGCCAGGTCTCTAGTTGGGGGTGTGTGAGGCAACTGATCGATGTTTCTCTTGCACATTGATGTTTCTCTCCCTCTCTTTCTCTCTCCTTTCCTCTCACTCTCAAAATAAATAAATAAAATCTTTAAAAACAATGGTGATAGTAGGTCTTGTGTTATTGTGAGCATAAAATGAGAATGCAGGCAGTGTCTAGTGAAGGAACACACTTAATACTTGCTAATATGATTTTTCTGTTTTTCCCAGCTGGTCCCTAAGATAATGTTCAAAGCTTCACCTTTTCCTTAATTTGTCTTTCACTGTCTGGTGAGATATAACTATTAAAAAACAGATACTAAGATGTTTTTTACTGTCGAGTTAAGACATGTTAGGACCTGCTTTCCCACCATGTGAGAGCAAACTGTAGTCCAGGATCAAAAGCAATTGCTTTTCTACTTTTCAAAGCTGCCGGAATTCCCTTAGAGATGTGCACCTGGTAACTGCGGGGAAAAGCTTAGAATCTGAATGATATCGTTACAGTTCACGCCAGACCCCAGTCTAATGAAGATACGATTTCATTCATCTGGTCTGGAAAGAAAGGAAGAGCTGAAAAACCATGCTGAGGAGCCATGCAATCCGCCTAAATGTCAAAACACACTACCTGGGGAGTGCCTTCAAAGGCCAGTGAAGTCGCAGGGGATGCGGCTGATGTCAGAAATCACAGCGGTCACCCCCAGCGCGGTGTGGCACTTTGTTGCTTCCACAGGGCTGCCGCAGACACAACTGCACGCTGTCCTCCCACAGAGGCCGCGGTGCCTGTCCAGAGAGCACCCGGGGACAGAACCCTCAGACTTCCTTAAACTGCCACTCGGAGAGCGTGGCAGTAGCTTTGGGAGGTGGGTAGAGCACTGTGTGCTCAGTAAGTAGCCCATCAGTGGCCACTGGGATTCGGCTGTGCCACCCTCTGCAAAATCCCAGTGCAGAAGCCACAATGCCTTCAGGGAACCCCTCCTCCCAGGGCCCCTGGGTGCACTCCCTCCACTGAGGAAGCTGCTGTACTTATTATGCTCATGGACACAGGGTTTCGTCCCTCCTCTTCCTGCCCTGGAGGAACAGTTGCTCCTAACATGGGTTGGCATCAGGAGGCCTGTGTTTTGAGGTGCAGATGTCTGCAAGGGAGCTCTGGTCTGCAGATCTGATTGGAGGGAATGGTCCCGAGGGTGGTTCCTCTCAGGGCTGGGGCCAGATGCTCAGCAAGCTCATCGTGAGTGTTCAGGCTGGTGCACTCAGAAAGGAGCAAAGGTAAGCAGCCAGCCAAATGAACCCAAGCTTTTGAGGCTACCATTTATGGAGTGTCTGTCTGCAGGCACGAAGCACTCTTACACATGATCTCATTTAATCTCACAACAACCTAGCATTGGTTTTATTATTCACATCACACAGATAAGGAAACCGAGCCTTAGTGGAGTGAAGAAATTTCCCAAAGACACGCAGCAGGAAGTGGCGGGACCAAGGGCTTCCTGTCAGAGTTCTGCTTATAGAAAGACCGAAGAGCAGTGCTGGGGTCCGAGAGTGCTTCTGGGGCATGTTCCAGGGCCCCTTCTTTCACACCTGGCATTTTCATACTTCCAAGCACCATCACCTGAGATTCTACAAAATGCACTGCGTTCCCTGTCTGTAGAGGCAGCACGCGGCCTGGCATGGCTCACTTGCACAGTCTGGGTCTCCTCGTCCAGGGCCCCCTCCACACCTTCTGGAAGCTTCTCTGTGGTTACCATGACTGAGCCTGGCAAGTGCCCAGCGCTATTTGTCAGCTCTGACTCTTTCAGCAGCACAAGGAGCTTCAGCAGGGGATGTGCAGGAAGGAATAGAATTCTTCCCATGGCCTGTCTATCAGCTCTGTGGGGGCAGAAACAACCCCCCCTGGGGCCCCACAGCTCTCAGGAACCAAGGTCTTGGTATTTTCTCAAAGGACAACATAGCCCTCTCATCTAAGGTTCTGTTTCAGGCTCCTCTGTTTTTTCCTAGTAGAGGAGGGAGAACCAGTGGATGCCTCCCTCCTGGGGCTGGTGGTTTTTAACCCTCTTGGGCCCAGGGGAGTGCAGAACTGGGGATCCAATGCCCAGGACTGAGGCTGGGTCCTGGGCTGGGCCAGGCAGATGGGAGTAGACGGAGCCACGCCATGCAGGGAGAGAGAGTGTCTGAGGGAGCTTGAGGAGAGGTGGGGCCTGGCTGCAGGAGAGTGAAACTGAACCTGAGGGAGGGAGGCAGGTGTGCGGGCAGGAGCCAGGTGCAGCAGGGGCCGCAGGAATCAGCAGGCCCTCGGTAGAAAAGGAGCGAGGGGTGCCAGAGTTTGGCTGGAGGAAACGGGGCCTGTGGAGCTGGCTGTTCTAGCTTGCTGGGCCCATGGACTCATCAGAGTAAAAGAGAGGCAGAGAGACAGGCCATTCCTATTGTTCACTCCTATGAGGCATATTGTACAAGTTAAACTAAAAACCTTATAGGATTCAAAACAAACTTTTGCACACCTTGGCCTCCACTTTCCTTTCCAGCCTTACCTCCGCTGGTTCTTTCTCTCTTTTGTTTTTAAATTCTCACCTGATGATACATTTATTTACTTTAGAGAGAGAGGAAAAGAGGGAGAAAGAAAAACATCAACATGAGAGAGAAACATTGGTTGGTTATCTCCCGTACACACCCTGACCAGGGATCGAACTTGCAACCCAGGCATGTGCCTTGACAGGGAATCAAACCCTCAGTCTTTTGATATATGGGATGATACTCTAGTTAACTGAGCCACCTGGCCAGGGCCACCAGTTCTCTTTTTTGTGTCCCCTACAGCACTGCCAAAAACCTCTGTGTTCCTTCACATGCCGCATTCTTCTCCCTCTGCACCCTGCGAAGCTGTTCGCTCTCTGCGAAGGGCCGTTCTCTGGCTCTGTGCCTGTGGGAATCCTGCTCCTCTGACCTGAACGGGTAAGACATGGAAGAGGTATAACCAGGAAGGATTTTGGAAACAGTTATCAAAGACATGTAAATTAAAATAATAACAAGGCATCACACAGAGTGGTGAAATCAGCAGACTGAAAAAACAAAACACCAAAACAAAACAAACAAACCCACAAAACCACACCCAACGCTGACACAGTTTTGTCAAGCAGGTACACCTGCTGCTGGCGAAGTTGCAGATGGGCCCAGCCTTTCGGGGAGGAACCAAGGAGCAATGTACTTCGGGAGACATTGCAATCTTCATGCCTTTTGGGCCCCAACAATCTTACTCTGCAGAGCAAAGCTGAGGACGAGGATATTACAGAATAAGCTGCATGCATGAAGATACCCCTTATTCCATCATTTTTAACTGTGGAAAAACTGGAAATAGCCCAATTATCACACAACAGAGGACTGTACAGGAAATCACATTCACTAGGAGATGGAAATTATGATGAAAACTGTTTAGGAAAAGGAAATACTTACCATGCTTAGGAGAGCACAAAGCTGGACTGGGATTGCATGATCGCAACCACGTGAATGCACAAATGAGGAGGTGTCAGTGCACCCAGGGAAAGGAAAGTCACTGCCTGTTCGGGTGCCGCTTTCATTAGGATGTTGTCGAGGTAATAAGAGTCTTCTACAGAAAAAGCTACCCTCCCTTCAACCCCCGATTCACCTCTCTCCTGCCTGGCGTGCGGTCCTCATTACGTCACGCCGTGAGCGTAGTGGTTACAGCACACCGGGCGTAGCCCCTGTGGACCATGAAACTCTTCAAGGGGAGGACTCTGTTTTACTTTCTTTCCTTTGTCTCACCTGAGCACTGGAATTTGCCTGGCATATGGTAAAGGATCGATAAATATTTATTGAGTGAATTCAACCACTGCTAAGGATTATGTTATGCTGAAAAAGAAAATTCAGCAAACCACTGTTTCCACCCTGCTGTCTCTTGGCAAAAAACACTCAGGTGAATAGATAACTATGTTTTTATTTATTTGTTTGTTTGTTTGTTTGTTTCCTTTTTATTGAATTTATTGGGGTGTCACTGGTTAACAAATTACACAGGTTTCAGGTACACAATTCCACAACACATCATCTGTACACTGTACTGTGTGTTCGCCACCCCAGGTCCAGTAAACTGTTATTTTCAAAGGCTTCCTGGGAAGGGACAATTCACATTTTAAAAAGTTAGCATTTTGCATCTGGAGAGAAACATAGATGCAACAATGCAGACGATACTTGGGAATCTATCTACTAAGGCTCTTGGGAAGTATTGACCTTTGCCTCAGAAGACAGCGAGATGTTTATCAGTTGAAGCCTCACTCTTGCTGGTGTGGCTCAGTGGATTGAGTGCTGGCCTGTAAACCAAAAGGTCACTAGTTCGATTCCCAATCATGGCACATTCCTGAGTTGTGTGCCAGCCTGTGAGAGGCAACCAAATGTTTCTCTCACACATCAATGTTAAAAATAAAAAAAAGTGAAGCCTTGCTGAGATTTGTCCTTTAGGGCCAGCTGGATCTGGCCAGAAGGAAAACTATTTGCCATGCATGCTGGGAGCCCTGAAGCTGCTGTGCCTAAGTCAGAGCCTGTTTTGTGTGAGCCTACACGTCAGGGCTGGCGAGGGGACAGGAAATGTGATAAAAAGGCAGAAGCTTATCCCTCCCAAAGAGAATAATGGGAATTTGCCAAGAAACTATTTCTAAGTACCCAGGTTTTACTGAATGCCAGTCATGCTATGCACCTCACCTGAGGTTCCTGTTTTATTGATAAAACTTCAAGTTCAGAGCTATTATGTGACTTACTCAAGATCAATAATAGCTAGTGAGGCACAGGTCAGGGCCTCCAAGCAGCCACGGTAGGATCCTGCCCAGTCTTGCCTTGCAACTCATTCTAAACAGCCCCATTTCTGCTATTTATCCAGGCGGATGAAGTCTCTCTTTTCCTTTTTCAATTTTCAGAAGGTAAGTTAGCGTTTTTCCAGGATTATGCTGAGGTGGGAGGAGGCAAATTCTGGCACATACAGACGCCTTCTTTTGTGCAGCCTGCGACTCAGACTTTTTCAACTGACTTGGTGTTTTTTTTTTTTTTTTCTTGTTTTCAGCCTGATTTTACTCCATGCTCTTTGAATCGCTGCGGTCATCAGTCATTTTCTCCTTCAGAAAATCACGCATCCCTTTTATCAGTGACTCTTCCTGATACTCTAGTGTATAAACCATTTGTGGGACCTGTTTTCTTTAACTGAATACAGTCTCACATATTGAGGACAAGGTTTGTAAAACCATAATATAACCATTTTAAAGGAAAAGTAGTTGCTTAGACCTTAAAGACAACTACTTCTTTGGAAGTCCCCCAACGTGCAGGGGGCAGGTCAGAAATGAGCTTTTAAAGAGACAAATAGTAGACAGTCTAGGAATTTGCAATAGCAATACTAGGCAAATAAAATGCACATACATCAAAAATATATGCCGCCTCTCTGAGTACCCAATCAGTGTGTGAAAAGTATGCACCCTAAAGCACTTTTATTATGAAATATGTCCAGTCTACACAAAGGATAGAAAATAAATATCAAACAGCGGTTGCCACCACCTAGCTAAAGAAAGAATATGCTAAGTGAATGAAAGCCCCTCCCCCAACCACGTGCTCCTCCCTCTCCCTCCCCAGAGGAAATCACTGTCCCTAATTGGTGTTTACCATCCCCATGAATGTCCATATTTGACATATAGCTTTGCAGCTTTCCAGTTTTCTGTGAAGTGAAGCATCTGTATGCACCTACAATTTGCTTTCTTTGCTCGATGTCAAGTTTTTGAGGTTTATTCATGTTGACGCAAGTGGTAAAACACCGGACTCTACTCTTGGAAAAGTGGGACACTCACCCTCTGAGAGTTGAGTGCAGGAATCAAGGGGACGGTGGAATCTATGCCCCATTTCACACTCAGAGCATGCGCAAGGTCACCTGCCCTGCTTGCCTCTTCTCCTCCCGCTCCCTCCCTCCTGCCAGTGCAAGTATTAACGTGTCACATGTGTGTACACAAGGTGATCCCACTGTAACATGATGTCGTAGGTTGCAAAGCACAAGTCAGAGACTGTATTGTGAATCTCAGCATTATCCAGTACAAATGAAATGTGAGCTATATAGGTCACTTGAAATGTTCTAGCAGCCACATATTACAAAGTAAAAATAAACAGGTAATTTTAATAACATATTTTGACCTAAAATATCTAAAGTATTATCATCTCAATATATAATCAGGATAAAATTATTACGGAAACAGTTCATGTTTTTTTTCATACCAAGTATTCAAAATCCGACATATACTTTACAGTTGTAGTGTGTGTTCATTTGCACTGGCCATATTTCAAGAGCTCAGTAGCCACAAGGGCTAGTGGCTACTGTATTAGCACAGATGTACCTTTAAAATCTGACCCGCAGACACACACCGAGCAGTCCTCGGTGGGTCAATAACCACATTAATGAATGAACATGGGGAAGGTGGCTGTGTCCTTCCATGACACGAGAGGAAGAATCTTTGCCCAGGGTCTTTGGGTGGCCAGGATGGTGCAGGGGAAGCAGCACCAAGGGGCTGGGGAGCCTGGTGGGAGGCCCCAGCACTATGACCCCCTTCCACAAACTTGGGAAGGTCATTTGACCTCCTAACCTTTTGGGGCCTCAGTTTCCCTTTCTATGAAATGGGAGGGTAAACTGGAATCATTTTAAGGGCCCTTCTAGCACTGATGACCCTGAGCTTTCCGCCTCCCGTGGCCAGTCTTCCTCAGAGTCAGGACAGTGCTGATTCTCTGCTGAAGGGATGGGCTGCTGTGCGTCTTCCCAACACAGAGCACCGACAGCCTTTCGTTAGAAACAGACTCCGCGTGCGTGTTCCACGGAGCCTAAGTGTCAACCTTTGTTCTTCTGGGAGAACCATGAGTCCACCCCAGGCCCGTGTGGCACCACAGAAGTCCACAGTTGGCAAGAACCACAAACCAACTCCCCTGGGCGGCATGGTCCAGGCGGCGCTTTATTTAGACCAGTGTTCACAGAGATGCTACAGTTCTGTGTGGGCGTATGATTACATGTTTGGATGCCGTGTGGTCTTACGGGAAGTCAAGAGCCCTGACTGCAACCCCAGCTTATGCCAAGTTCACCGTGCCCTACCTTGGTTTCCCCTTTTCCCAAACTGGCAGTATAGCTGTTACCTACGGTATGACAGTTCTGTCCCCGTCCCCAGGCCCCTTTTTAAAGAAATATGAGCTTTTACTCTAATTACAACCCAAGTCCAAGTTTCCAAGTACCTTTGGGCTGAAAGCAGCTCTGAAGTCAGGCGAGACCTTGGGCTCCATCCTCTGTTGTTCCTGAAGATCCAGTGCCTCCAAGGAGGACGTGCAGCTGTGACCAGTGGGGAGAGCTGCAGAAATGGAGGAGAAATGGCAGCTTCGATCTTATTCATTGAGCCCGTACCGAAAGGGAGGTGGGTGGGTGTACCCCTGGACGAAAGGACCGCTCTTGGCTCACCTTTTCCATCCTACTGAGACTGCACCAAAGGGACAGCCTCTCAGCCATCTCTCTTTAATTATGACAGGGAAGAAAAAGGAAGGCTTTTTCTAATGTAAACTCTATCAGCAGTCAGGAGGTGCCACTGGCCAGGGCACTCTGAATTGGCAAATCATCACTGAACGCAAATCTAAAGTTAATATTGTGCCACTTCCGCCCACATTATCTCTTTAAAGAGACACATCATCACCCAAACCCTGTGGGCTCATTCAGAAACTACCTTCTCTCTGAGAGCTCATTTTCCTGGGCTATCTTTGGTCTCAGCCTCTCGGGATTGTGACATTTATTTTAATTTCAAAACTACTGTAGAATCCAGGCCAGAGCCCTGCCACCACCACTGCCGCCTTTGTCTATGCTGCAACCAGGCTGCCCTGCTCCGTCATCGACTTCCCAGTCCAGGGCGCAGCCATGCCATCTGTGCGCTGCTGGCTGACCAGGGCCAGAGCCAGAAGGGGGAGGTGGTGACTGAGGAGACCTGGCTGCAAGGCTCCCTCAAGGCCTCCTGTCTGTATGGGCAGATCCCTGAGTTCCAGGACAAAGTCCTCACTCTGTACCAGTCCAATGCCATCCTGTGGCACCCAGGCTGCTCCCTTGGGCTACGTGGGAAGGACAAGTGGGAGGCAGCCCTGGTGCACATGGTGAATGACGGCATGAAGGACCTTCACTGAAAATGCATCATCCTCATCTACAACAACTATGAGGCAGGCAGGGAGGACAACGTGACAGAACTGCTGGGGCACCTGAAGCCTTCTGAGACCCTGCTGTCCCAGATCCAGGGGGCCAGGCCTTCATCGTGGGCCACCAGACCTCCTCTGTGGACTACGACCTGCCGGACTTGCTGCTGAATCACCAAGTCCTGGCCCCTGCTGCCTGAACTCTGACCCCCTGCCCTTGGCCCATGTGGCTTGCCTTAGCAGCTGGCTCAAGATGCAGGCCTTCTGGGCCTCCCTGGAGCACATGGCCCCTCCCCATTGGAGGCAGCCAGGGCCTGAGGGCTTGTGATGCCCAGAGCAGGAGGCAGGGGCTGACTTCTTCTCTTTCCTTAGGAACAATAAAATTTTCAGGAGAAAAAAAAAGTAATTTAGAATTCAGTGTAATGTATAAGGTTATATACACACCAACCTGATAAAAAATTAATACTATGGAAGTGGATTAAGTAAAAAGTAAGTGTCCATTCCATCCAAGCCAAACACCAATCTGTAACCAGTTTCCTGAGTTTTATTTCAAAGCTATTTTAGAGATAAAAAGTATATTTTGGGGCATTAATAAAAAGTTGTACTGTTTAATTTTAAAGCTATTTTAACTGAAGACAAGGTAGAAAGGTAGAAAAGCGTGGATTAAAAAAAGGAAAAAAAAACCCACCAAAAAAAAAAGCCCAGAGAAAGGCCTGGGGTATAATTTTTTTAAATGATGTGTTGATGTGTTGGGTTTAAAAATATTTTGATGTGTTTCAATCATGCAAAACAAAATGCCATGAATCACGGACTGTTCCAAAGAAACTGTCTCGCATGATTATATATTTTTGTGTTCACTTGTCAAGGTCATCTTAATGAGTTTACATAATAATATACAGAAAACAGGAGTCACCAAATAAACTGGAGCGAACAAGGAGGGAAGGGGGCGGGAAACACAGGCTGTGTCAGGAACCACCACAGAGAAGAGGTGCAGAGAAGGAAACGGTGCAGGACTGGGCAGGTGGGTGAGCCAAGCTCTAGGCCAGAGCTTTCCTGAGGATTTTCTGCAATGACGGGAGTGACCACGCTCTGCACTGTCGAATACAGTAGCTGCTGGTGCTGTTAAGCACTTGCAATGCGACTAATGTGACTGAGGGATTGGCTTTTTTATTCCATTTGCTTTTAATTCACTTGAACTGGAATAGCCACATGGGTTAGTGGTCACCATACTAGACGGTGCAGATCTGGGATTTGCAGTGTCTTTGGGAGCATCAGGGAGCACAAGGGAGCATTAAACAGAGGGAGAGAATAAGTGAGGGGAAGGTAAAACAGAAGAGAAAATAAGGAAGGGGAGGAGAGAGGAAGAACGAGAGGAAGGAGGAGCCACTGGGCCTTGCCAGAGGAAAAGGAGAAGGGAAGAGAAGAAAAACAAAAAGGACAACTACAAGAAGTGAGGGCAGGAGATGGAGGAAGAGGAAGGCACAGTGGAAAGGCGCAGACAGCTGAGATCAATTGTTTCAAGTGACAACAAGTGACACTGTACCCCTGGAATGGAGCTTCCCACCACCTCTGGCATTTGCGTATTTGGGGGTCTCTGCGACAGCAGCACTGGAACATCCTCTGGGGGGCTAACTTCTGGAACAGTGTCCTACCTGCACTGACCTTGGGAGGCCTGTGGACCTGAACTACCTCACCTGTGGGGTCTGCCACCCCAAGGACCCCGACACCCTACCGTGTAAAATAAAATGGCTCGCTCCAAGGAAACCCACAGGTTTGACCCACCACTAGGTGTCACCATTAACCAAAATGAATTTTTATTTTTTATTCTATTTTTTAAACTGCAACATTTGGCATAGGTCTCTTCTTCGAATTTATATCAGATCTACAGATTTTATTTGATATTTACTCGCTTTGTCGCACAAAAGCAAAGTGGCTCGTGCTCTGGGAGCCCACTAAACAGGGATACCCATTCTAATTTGGTTTATTTTTCTTTCCAGTTAACACTTCGCTAAATGCCACAAACGTGATGTGTATGCGTGCACACACACTCACTTGCTCGCTTGTCATTCATTCAACATTTGCCACGTGTCAGGCAGGGGCCTCTGTGCAGCTGTGTAAGTTTCACACTGAACAACTGCAGGGGGACACTGCTCACATAGACCTCGATGTGACGGGTTCTCCCCAAGGTTGTCTGTCTCCGAGGCACTGCAAGACTCTGGCTTGGGCCCAGGGGACAAAAGCATGGTCCCTGTTTTTTCCTTCCTTTCTGTTTTCTCTCTTAAGAAAAATAGTCTGAAACTGTCTTTGTAATTGGAGACATCTGTGCTCTATATAAATTTTGAGTTATACGTACCACATGTTTCTTTACCTTACATCCTCATAAGAACTAAACTTTTGTCCCTTTTTAGAAAAGTGATATCCCTCACTGAGCATCTTTTATGAATAAAGCAATTGGCTAAGCCAACTGGGAAAGTCAAGTTGTGGCCTTTGCCCTTGAGGAATTCAGGAAGAGGCTTGATCACACTTACTGCCCAAAACGATATACTGAAGTCTTGCTGCTACTAGAAGAGGGGTAGTAGCAGCAATTGAACATGAACTTGTTGACTAGGACCTCTAGACTCTGGGGAATGTACCAATTAGGTTTTGCTGTGTCACAAACCACCTCAACACTTAGTGGCTTAACATAACAAACATTTATTATTTCTCATGATTTTGTGAGTCATTTGGACAGTTTTGGTCCAGGCTGGGGGGCAGAGCTGAGGCCCATGGGTTGCTCACGTGGGGTTGGCTGGCTTCACTCACATACCCGGAGGTTGACAGGAAGTTGGTCAAGGAGACTCCGCTGAGATGGCTTGTCTCTGCTCCACGTGGGCTCCCATTCTCCAGCAGGCGAACCTGGGCTTCACGTGCTCGTCTCCCCATGGTGGTCTCCCTGTGGTGGTCTCACCGTGGTGGTCTCAGGGTACCAAAGAGCAGTAGAAGAGGGCAGGCTGCCAAGTGTAAGCCCTGTTAAATTTCTACTTGTATCATGTTTGCTCTGGTCCCATTGGTCAAAGCAAGTCACATGGCCAAGACTGCAGTCAGTGTGACCAGTGTGACCTAAGAATGTGGCTACAGTGAGGTATGAATAAATCGAAGGCCGTTACTGCAACAGTGTACTGAAGCAAATTAATTTAAATCCTCCTTATTTCAGTTTTTACCAAAATGATAATAATGCTTTCTTTACCTACTGCCCAGGGATGCAAAAAGAATGAACACAGAGAAACTGCTATATGTCACTGTAAACATTATTAATTTTACTTCAATTTCTTTTTTTTGTCTTTTTCATGTCTCTTATACAACATAAACAATCTATCTCACTTACAGGAAATTCCTATCAAAAATAAAATAATATTGAATGTCAACTGTAATTGAACAATAAAATTTTTTTAAATTTTATTTTAATCATTGTTCAAGTACAGTTTTCTCCCCTTTACTCCCATTCCAGCCCGCCCACCTATCCCTCCCCACTTCCCTCCCATTACCACCCTCCCCCTAGTTTTGGTCCATGTGTCCTTTAACTTTGTTCCTGTAAACCCTTCCCCTTTTCCCCTGAAACTCCCTCTTCTCTCCCCTCTGGTCACTTTCTGCCTGTCCTCTATTACAGTGTCTTTGACTATATTTTGCTTGTTTCTTTGTTTTGTTGTTTAGGTTCCTGTTAAAGGTGAGATCATATGGTATTTGTCTTCTACTGCCTGGCTTATTTCACTTAGCATAATGCTCTCCAGTTCCATCCATGCTGTTGCAAAGGGTAGGAGCTCCTTCTTTCTTTCTGCTGCATAGAATTCCATTGTGTAAATGTACCATAGTTTTTTGATCCATTCATTTACTGATGGGCATCTAGGTTGCTTCCAGTACTTAGCTATTGTAAATTGTGCTGCTATGAACATTGGGGTGCAAAGATTCTTTCAGATTGGTGTTTTAGGGTTCTTAGGACATAGTCCCAGCAGTGGAATTGCTGGGTCAAAAGGCAGATCCATTTTTAGTTTTCTGAGGAAGTTTCATACTGTTTTCCATAGTGGTTGTACCAGTCTGCAGTCCCACCAACAGTGCACTAGGGTCCCCTTTTCTCCACAACCTCTCCAACACTTGTTGTTTGTTGCTTTGTTTACAATGGCCATTCTGACCAGTGTGAAGTGGTATCTCACTGTGGTTTTAATTTGCATCTCTCTGATAGCTAGCGATATTGAACACCGTTTCATGTGTCTTTGGATCCTCTGTATGTCCTTCTTGGAGAAGTGTCTGTTCAAGTCCTTTGTCCATTTTTTAATTGGGTTGCTTGTCTTCTTGGAGTGGAGTCATGTAAGTTCTTTGCAATAATTTTTTTTTAAAGTAAAGGTAATAGTGTCAGAAAAATTTCCATTGGTTTCATAATCTTCACCTTTAAATAGGCACATGTCACGGGCTCTGTATACTCACCCACCTAACCCACCTAAAAGTGTGACTAGGACATTCTTCAGGAGCAGAGACCTAGGAATGTCCAGCCGCTGGCCAACTCCCACCACTGCCCCTATAGGCTAGACATTGCAGGTATATTTTGCTCTAGATAGTTGCTCAGCACAGCACAGGTTGGATACCTGTTGTTACAGCACTCCAAGGATTTATCTGATCTTAAAGAGAATGACTAGGTGTTTACGGTGTCTGTTCTCATTCCCATTTGCACGTTGCTGAGTGTTACTAAAGATAACCACACCTCTGCAAATTCACATTCGATCTTGCTGGAACCAAGATTAGGCAAGAACATTACTTCACCCTTACTAATGACTTCTTTTTCCTGTAGTCTGTGATCTCTACCATTTGACTTGATAAAGAAACATTTATTGAGTGTCTATTATGTGCGAAGAGCTGCTGCAGAGACAGAGATGAATGAAGCACAGATCTTGCTCTCCTGGAGTCACTGTTCCATCTGACGGGGCAGTTAGGTAACTAACCACAAACTACAAGGTGAAGCTGGCAGGTAAGTGCTATGGGGAACATTTGGGAAGGAATCATTTACACCAATGGGATGAACTTGCGAAGACATCATAAGAATGATGACTTTTGTTCTGCACCTTGATGAATCAGTGGAACTTCTCAATGTGGAGAAAGAGTGAGAGGATCCCATTGGGAGAGAACTCCAGGGTAACCAGGTAAAGTTTAAAGTTCAAGTGTTTGGGAAAAGGCGATCACCCAGGGTGCTTTGAGCGTGGGCTATGTTGTAGTTAATGGAAAAGGAGGTGAGACCAGCTTGTCAAGACACTGAATGTTACAGCGAGGGCCTCCAATGGTCTATGACTACAGCATTCTCATGATTTTAATTGTTTTAGAAATGTTACTCTGTCCTCTGGATTCTGACAAAATGGCAACCCCATTCTGGGCTTCTGGCTATCTCACACCACCCAGCCTGCGAGTGCCTCCAGAAGGAGGCAGTTGGTGGATGTGAGTGTCCAGTGTAATGACTGAGAGAAGCCTCCAGAGGGACAGCATGTGGCCGCCTCCCAGGGTTTGTGACTGCTGTATAGGGTGAAGAGGAAAAGTGCCATAGGTGGAGAAACTTCTATCCTGGGCTCTTTTTCTTCCCCACATTTTCATGGGCAGATTACAGTTTACTCGAACTCCACTGTAAGACAAACGGAATCACCAGTCCTGCACCAGCAGGAGATGGAGCTTGTGGTTACATTAGGGCAGGCTTAACTCTTGGGGGTGGGAAGGAGAAAACAGGTGCAGATTGATCTGCGTTTACTCCAAGAACAGGAACTAAACAGAGTACTGGAGGTCTTAGCCAATGTGATAAGACAGGAAAAAGAAGTAATAGGTATAAGGATTTGAAAGGAAGTAACAAAACTGCCATTATTTACAGGTGATCTGATTATCTACATAGAGCACCTCACCAAATTAATAGAAAATCCTTTAGAACTAGGCTGTCAGGAACAAGATATGCTTACAAAAATCAGCATTCTTCTACATCAGCAATATTCAGCCAGAAAAATATAACAGAAAATACGATATTTTTCATAAGAACAACAAAACTACAAAGCACCTAAAAATTAACTTACAAAAAGTTCAAAATAAAGTTTTGGAGAAAAATGTAAAACTATGATAGAAAATAATATAAGATGTGAATAAGCAAAGAGATATACATCTTCAGATATGCATATCTGAATAAGATTTGCTTATTCAGATATGCATATGAATAAGCAAAGAGTCTTGGTGGAAAAGACTCTTTAACATGTAAAGGTGTCTATTCTCCCCACAGTGAATCTAAATATTCAAGCCAATTTCAATACATGCCCAACAATTTTTTGATGGAAAGGAAGGTGTCTTCAAAAATTTATATGAAAGAGGTGGAAGGAGGATAAATTATATATGGGTGGTCAAAAAGTACAAATGCCCAGTTATAAAATAAATGAGTACTAGGGATGTAATGTACAACATGGTAACTACAGTTAACACTGATATATGGTATGTACAACATTTGTTAAGAGAGTTGATCTTAAGAGTTTCATCACCATGAAAATAATTTTCCAAATATATAATCCATATAAGATGATGGATGTTAGCTAAACTTATCTGTGGTAATCACCTCATAACATACGTAAGTCAAATCATTTTTCTGAACCTTAAACTTATATAGTGCTCTATGTCAATTTTACCTCAATAAAACTATAAAAATGTATATTGAAGAATAAAATCAAAGTTCATAATCGATTGAGTCAATTCTGAAAGAAGAGCGAAGAGGAAGGGCATGCCGCACTGTGCTCCACCGCTGTGCACCGTAACACTGTCTTACTGTTGCAAGAACATGCGCATAGGTGAAGGGCCAGAAAGTACTCAGAAATGTACGTGTGTGTTTATGCGTTTGGGTGTGAATGTACATGCCATATGGAAAAGAAGTCACCACAAACTGATGGGGTGGCAGGGGCGCTGCTTAGGAGATAGTGCAAGGAAAACTGGCTTACCTCCTGGAGAAAATTTAAGTTAGACCCCTAACACCATAAACAAGGGTGAACTTCAGATGCATTAAATACATGAATGTGAAGAGCAACCCATCAAAAAATGAAATATACATAGGAGAACATATGTATGATATTAAAATTGAGAAAGAACTCTTTCTTTTATAAAAAGACCTAACGCTCTGACCAGTGTGGCTCAGTTGGTTGGGCATTGATCCACAAAGCGAAGCTTGCTGGTTCGGTTCCCAGTCAAGGGCACATGCCTAGATTGTGGGTTTGGTCTCCAGTCAGGGCGTGTACGAGATAACCAATCAGTGTTTCTCTCTCACATTAGTGTTTCTCTCCTTGTCTTTCTCCTTCCCCTCTCTGAGTAAAAAAATAAAATCTTTAAAAAAAATAAAAACAAGATCTAACACACGTAACCATAGGTCAAAAGATTGACAAATTAAAGTATGTGAAATTATTGGTAATATAATAGTAGATATCAATTTCAAAATTAACTGATAGGTGATATACTGAGAAAAAAACATTTGAGACTTCTAAAACCAGGAAAGGATTATTACCCAGAACATATAAGAAAGTGCTACCAGAAAAAGACAGAACCCAATAGAAAAATGGGCAAAAGCTATGAATATACAACTCACACAAGAAAATCCACTAGCTTTGCTCAACCTCTCTAGTTATCAGGCAAGCGAAAATTAAAACAATAGCAAGATATCTCTTTTTACCCATGAGGTTGGCAAAAATCAGGAGGTTGGCTGACACCAAACTCTGGCAAGGCTGGAGGAAGCAGAAGCTCTCCTGCTGGTCCGGTGGAAAGCACACTGGTAGAGCTATTCTAGGGCATGTCAAAGACAGACAGAGCTGACGCTGGTTAAAGCCGTAAGGACAGGTTTCATTCAGTAACTCATGTAAGAGGGAAAATAAGTCCAGGGAGAACTGAACTCAACTCCCCCCAAATTAAAGGCTGAAGATGTTTCAAAGGCTAGGATGTGATAAGGGAAAGGCACTGAGGGGTGTACAGAGGGGTCAGTCCCTGTGACTACGTCCCCTGGATTTGTTAACTGGTGCTTGTACACAGGAGAAACAAACTTCTCCCATCATTAGGACAGGGGAGGGGGGCAGTGGCTCAGGTTGAAGCAAGGCACCCACCCAGCTGGGCCCTTATTCTCCCACTGGGACTGGGAGGAGCGGAGAGTTACCCCCCATGTTTCCTTTCCAGAGAGAAGCCTCTCAGGCACTTCAGGAAACAGTTTTGGGTGGTTGATTCACATCTCCAAGATCAGAGAAAGGTTGGTAATTAACTGTAGGCTTCCTAAAGTAACTACTATAAGACGGGGTTCAGGGGCCACCTGCCTATCAGCAGGCGTTGTTGAGAACAAATGGTAAATCTTCCGGGAAGGCATTTTAAGGAGGGATGTGACCTGCAGCTGCTAGAGGCTGTGTTAGAGTTTGGTCAGGTCTCTCAACGAGGGGTTTGGATGGAGTCTCGAGGTGCCGGGGTTCTGGAGGTCTCAGGCACAACCCACAAGTCCACTGTAAAAGCACATCTTCATAGATAATGTAACTCAGCTGTGCCACTGCTGGGCACACGCTTCAGAAAGGCTGGCATAGGGCCTAAAGGGTCACGAACAAAGATATTCATCTCACTGTAACACTGCTCACATATGGTGGGGGGGGGGTTGCTAGGGGAATGGAAAAATAGAGGTGGTAGCTAAATTTAAAAATAGAAACCATACAAAATAACATCATGTATTTTGTAAGTACACATACCTATCCAAAAACACACAATTGGAAACACGAGAGCGAAGGCCTATGGGAGGAAGGGGAATGGGAGTATCAGGGATGAAGAGGGAAAACATCAAATGAAACCAGAGCAGCTCCTCCTTAGACAGATGGACGGTGAGGGAGACATAAACTCCACTCACTGCGCTACAGTGAGAAAGAGAAGGGATGGAGGGAAGGGGAGAGGATGACGGGGAGAAACAGAGAGAAAGTGTGTCCCTCTGGCAGGGTAGGTGAAGAATGAGAAGCTAGAACGGGGGAGGCCAGGGGAGAGTTGACGGGGGTGCTGGTGGGAGGGGAGAACTGTCAGAAGCACAACAGGCAACAGAAGTGAGAACGCACAATCAAGGAGTGTTAAGGATCTAGTTCTCTGTGCCTGGAGCTGTTAGGCTCTTTCATTCCCTTTGGGAATGGATCCTAGACATTCCCTGAAGGTGGAAGCATTTATAATGGATGATATACTGAATGGGGGGTCTAGTACACATTGACCCCCAAAGGCTCTGACTCATGCAACTGGGAGGATGATGGTGCCGGTAACCAAACTAAGACCGAGGTAAGGTGGGAAAGACACAAATTTGTGGCTTGGGATCTCCCAATCTATCACTTCGAAAAATCAAGATTCCAAGAAGGCATTTCTATTCAGGGAGAGAGAGAGGTGACATTCATTGTACTCCTAATAATCCTGGTATTTCCATAACAACAAAAATTTTGAGTGCTTGTTGGACATTAGATACTACGCTTAAGATGTTTATACCCATTAGCCCATTCACCACCCCATAAAGTAGGTACTGTTAGTATCTCCATTCTATCGATTAGGAAACTGAAGCTTAGAGAAGTTAAGTGCTTGCCCAAGATCACCGAGTTTCTACAAACCCACGTCTTCTGATCCTCAGCCCTGTGCTGTGTCAGACACCATGCCGCAGGCTTATTCTTGTGTAATTCCCACAAGTGTTCCATGGGATGGGCTCATTATCTTCACTTCACAAACGAAAGTGAGGCTCAGAGCATGCAGATTCCTGGTCCAGCCTTTCCCAGCCAATCAATGGCCAGTGTGTGATCCAAACCCACGTCTGCCCTTTTCACAAACCTCGGCTGTCTCTCCACATTGCTGCCCAGACTGTTCCTCACACTCCAGTTCAAACTCTACCTACAGGCTAAACCAGTCTAAAGAGACGATATTAGCCAATTGCAGAGCACGGACCTTGTTGGGGCCCATTGCAAACAAGGGGTTAGTAAAACCACCGAGAGGACTACCGGGAAAATGTGATACTAAGGAATTATTGAAGTCCGTGAGTGGTGGCAACACTGTGATTGTGTTTTAAATAAGGGAGCCCTTTTAAAGAAGATACACACACATGAAACAATAAAATGGTTCTCAAAATGTGGCTCCTGGATCTGAAGCATCAGCGTCATCTGGAGACTTGTTGGAAATACACACTCTCACCCCCACTTGGGACCCGCTGACTCGGGAACCTTGGGCATGGGGCATGGCAACCCGGATTCTTGTGGGCTCTCCAGGGGGTTCTGATGCACACGGAGCCTGAGAATCACTGAAATAATGTGAAGTCTTGAATTTGTTTCAAAATAATGCAGGGGGAGGGGCGGTGCTTGGTGAGGGCCCAGCTGAAACGAGGCTGGTTGTGAGATGGTAATTGCCGCTGCTGGGTGATGGGCACGGGGCCTCATCTAACCACACTCTCGACTTGTACATGTCTTTGGAAGTTTCCAAAAACCCAAACCATTTTCTCCACCATGCCCCTTAACAGTTCTCTCCTCACTTCTCTTGGTCTCTTCCTTTCCAGCTCTCCCCCTTCTGGAACATTCCCTCCTGGCCTCAGACATGTTAGCTCTGCTTATTCTCCTCATTTGCCCCAAGTTTTCCAAAGCATCAGGGCTCCTTCTATGAAAGTGTTTAAACGACCCATCTCTCACCATCATGATGCACCCATTTCCCCTCCCAGCATTCTTCCTCCCGCATGGCTCACTCCACTGTTTGCAGAAGCAGATTTCTCTGAGGCCCTAAGGACCACCTGGAGTCCAGGACCTTTCTCATCACTCACCACTTGTGGTCTTTCTGCTTCTTTTGTTGGCTAATGATGCCCCCTTCTCCTAAACAGTCTGTCGTTTCTTTTCTTTCTCTTAACAGAGAACACATCCACCTCTTCTAATCTTAAAAAGAATTTAACTTGTGTGTTTTAGTTTGTAACAGATTTGCTGTTAAAAACAGCAACCCAGACAATACAGAAATGTAACAAGTAAAACTTGTCCCCTTCTTCCCTGGGACACTATCTTTCTAGTTACTTCCTACTGCCCTGGCTCACCCCTCCGCCAGGTCTGAGTTCATTCCCTAGGCTCCCTGGGCCAGCACTCACTCTAGGGAACCCGAAGACCATGGCCCACTGATTCTTCACGCTGGAGGGTGGAGATTATTGAAGGGGAGGGAGGTGGCCATTGAAATAGAGGAGAGAGCTAGAGCAGAGCCAGAGCAGGGATGGCTGGCGGCTGCCTGGAAGTGGGAAAAGAATGAAATGTCCCTCGTGGATGTCCAGCTCTGACAACTCCCCAAACCTTCCCCTTCAGTGAGTGTCTCTCGTTCTGAGGCATTACTGTCAGGCTCTTTTAGGAGCTCTGGGGCCCAGAAGCTTCTTTAGAAGACCCATTACACTGTTCAGCACGTAAACTTAGAATGAAGACTCACTGTTATATTCTATGGCCACCTCTGCTCTCGCTGTGAACCTGAACCCATCCTAGGGGTCTCACGTCCCCCGCATGACCAGCATTATGTGTACACTCACTCCCTCTTGTCCCCAAAGCCACCAAGCTTCTGATTTACTGACAATCTACTCATTGTCATATTTACCCAAACCCATGAAATTGTATCTTTGTTGCTCTTCTAGGAGTTTCCTGACCCTCTTGAGGAAATCACTCAAGAAACTTGACCCCTGTTTCATATTGCCAGCCATCCCAGGTTTTGTGACTTTTTGAAACTTGTGTTAAGATGTTACCAATGTTAAAATGAATACTGTGTCGAAATGAAGGAGAGTGCTCATAGTCCAATGTTAATTTTTTAAAAAGTAGTGTACAAAATATGGTATACTTACTCAATAGCAGCCAGGTAAATGTTTCATGTCGACATGGACAGGAATGAGAATGGAATGTGTAAATAGGAAGTTATTGTCAGGGAGGCTGGATCAGTGGGCAACTTTTTCTTTTACAGGTTCCCTCTCACTGAGTTTGTATATGGAAATCACTGGGCTGAGGTGTTTCCTCGTGCTAGTTCAATGGGGAAAGTTCTGTTTCCAGTCTTGGCCAGGCAATGTTTTGTCTAGCATTAGACTTCCTGTTGAGTCTTCACCAAGTCACTGTGTTGCTCATGCACCAGCTGGAAGACCAGGGAGTTAGTTTTCACTTCCCTGTCCCTCTCTTTTTGTTTAGACAATGGCAACAAGTTAGCACTGCTTCTTCCCTAGCTTCTTCTCTGCCCTTTCCCCCTTCTGCTGACAGCTGATTATATGAGAGCAGCTATGATGGGATTTCCCTCACTTACTATTCCTGAATTGATTTCTTGCCTATGAACAGGGCCTGTGGGAACTTGTGTTTGCTCCCAGAGGTGCAGTGCGCCCAGGGATCCCGCTGGTCACAGACAGGTCTAGTGCCCCCACTGAAGACAAGCAACCCCAGTCACAAGCATCACTATATTTTGTGGTGACGGATTGTGGTGTCCTCCCTAAACACTCAAAAGAATTTTACAAATTCTCACTGGAATTAAGTGGCACAGTCTCTATTATAAAAATGGAATTACTGAGGTATTTGAGGCATTTTGCCTTCCCTGTCCTCCTGGGCAAAGAGAATTTGAAGAGCAAGCCCAAAGTTCTTGGTCCTAGTTTTCTGATTCTTTGAACATCCTTGAAGAACTCCCTCTGTATCTTGTCATCATTTTCTCTAATCCTCACCAAGGATATGTCTATTGATTTCAGAAAGAAAGGAAGGGAGAGAGAAAGAGAGAGAAATATTGAGAGAATCAATTGATCAATTGTCTCTCATATATGCCCCAACCAGGAATCAAACCCACAACGTAGGATCGGATCTGACCAGGGATCGAACTTACAACATTTGGGTGAATAGGATGACACTCCAACCAACTGAGCCACCTGGCCAGGGCCTCTTGCCGTCATTTTTATCATTCACAAAGTCCTGTGAAGTAACAAGCTATAAATAATATCAAAACTAAGTTTTGCATATTGGTGTTCAAAAAACTGAGATACAGACATAAGTAGTCTAGCTATGATCTGTTCCATTAAAAGTGAGCTCAAACTCTAACTTTAAGGACAAGGAGTGGGTGGGCATGAGGAAGTTAGCTCCATGGGTAAGATTTCTTTACTGAGCTCAGTATGCTCCCCACACAGCCTCTCCTCAGGAAGTACCTCCAGTTCTCTGGCTGTGTTGTCTTGGGTAAGAGAACTCTGAAGTCTTTGCTGCCTACCTACTCTGCTGGCCCCTGGATATACCTGAGCCCTTTCTCAGGGCTTGAGAAGAAGCTGGATCCTTGCCAGGGCTAGCCTCGGGCCAGAGACGGAGATCCACTTGAGTGGTCTGCTGGGAAGCTCCCTGGTCTTCACCTGTCCATGCCACGCAGCCAGCAATGTTAAGTGCACCAGGCTTCCAGCCTTGTGAGCTTTGTCAGGCACAGGGACCCAAACAAGGTGGTCCAGCTCAGTGTGCAGACTCCAGCTGAAGAATCACACTGTGTGTTCCCAGTACTCTATCACCAGCAAAGATGAATGCAAACTGAAATGCAGGCAACTTGGGGTTGCTTGCTCATTTTCTTTGTCAGGAACTGAAATGAGGGATCAGCTTATAAATTCCTGCATTTTTAGGGAATTAGAGTATCCAAGCAAGAGGAAATTAACAGCTTATTGCAATAGTGTGTGGCATCTCTGAGCTCAAGAATACCTCCCAGCTTCGAGACTCCAGGGATTAAGCATTTCCTGTTGTCAAGCCGCTCTGAGCCTACTTGTTCAGAAGGCATATTCATTGCTTCAGTAGGAAGACTGTTGCGACAAAGGCTATGTTATTTCAGAGACCAATGAGTAGAATTATGGGGGCAAAAGATACCTAAAAATCTCCACTCATCATTCTTCTCTTAGTGTTCATGCACTTTGGAGGGGCTACCCAAACTAGAAACTTTTGGGGTGAAATAGTTCATCTTCAGCCAGTCAAGACCTTTCTACCTTTTATATAGTGTTAATTATATGTCACTGTGCTAAGTTCTTTATATGCTTAGTTTAGTATATTTATTTCTTACTATTGCTCATTGGGGTATACATACTCTATGGTCCTCACCTCCTTAAAAAGGAGGAAACAGAGACTCAGAGAGGTTAAGTGACTTGTCCAAGGTCATACAGGTAGTGAGTGGTAGAGGTGAGTTTCAAAACCCAGGTTCATGTGATGCCAACGCTCTTTGCCCTACACCACTTGGCTGCCCTAACCCCGGGGGCGAGTTGTCGGTATTGACATGATGACCATTCACTTTAGGTCCGCACCTGTGAGCTTGCTGGAATGTGGTCTGTGACTGTACTTCAGTTTAAGAAACAGGGGTGAGAGACAATAGTGCTTCAGACTAAGAACAAGAAGAACAGGATCTGGACCAAACCCCTGAGGGTAGATAAGAGTGGATCCAACCAGCAGCTATGAAAGGAGCGAAGGTTCTGAGAACTCTCAAACTGTTATAGTCTAGTGACATCTCTTAAGCAGCTTTGGTGTCAGCTAACTACGGTTTTCAGAATAATTTACCTGGCAAGGGTAAAACATATTGTACTAAGGTTTATTTTTACTTAAAATGATAATTTTCCCTGTGCACAGAATTTTGAATTATTGTCATTTTTTATTAATCACACAGAGCGCTTTAAAGAAGTTCTGATGACAAGCCATTATTCCCTACTCAACAGAAGCGGCAGCTAAAGGATTGGGCGGACAAGTAAGTGGCCCAGAGTGCCCAGTAACCATGGTGAGTGGTGGCAGGGGCTGGGAGAAAAGTCTCAGTCCCTTGTTAGAATCCAGTTTTCATTTTCTTACATTAGTAAACCAAGCCTGAGATCAAAATAACTTTCTTTCTTTTGTTTCAAGTACACTGCGTATCTAATCGACTTGTATACATCAAGTGCTTTTATTTTGTTTTCCAAAGCACGTGCACACTATGGTCTTATGCCACACCAACAACCCTATGTGAGGTTAGACATGCTCACTCCAACTGAACAGGTCAGAAAACTGAGGCACATACCGGGCAAGAGATTTACTCAGGGCCCAGGGCTGGTTCTTGGCAGAGCCACAAGTCTGGCTCCTTTCTTGCAGGTCACATTGCCCTTCAACTGATCTGCCTGAAACTGAGCAGGGTGGTAGCCAGGGTTCATGCAGAGGTTATGACTCCAAGCCACAACTGCAGAAGTACCTGTGAATAAAGCCACAGAACTGCCTATTTTCAAAGACATGGATCAGTGGGTGCGTTCAAGTCTTGGCCTCCAGATTGTCTCAGCTGCTGCCTAGTCAATGGAAACCCCATAGCCTTTTCCTTCCTTCTCCCTCCTTCCCCCATAGCCTTTTCCTTCCTTCTCCCTCCTTCCCCCCTCTTGTCTCCCCTACCCTGCAGTTCTCTGTGCTTCGCTCCACACCCTCTTCCCTTGGTCAAAGCAGGCTTCGTTAGTATAACGCAGACCTGTGTGGCTGGGCTCATATTCTCTGTCTTCTTCACCGGAGAACCGTGTTGAATGAAAACTCCATGGACTCAAGGTCCCTCTTGTCACACTTTGGCTGCTCTCTGCACAGACTGGAGTGTAGGGTCCCTCAGTGACTCACGGGGCTTGGGGAGGACACAGCCATGCCTGGAGCTCAGTGTTATGCCATTGCCACGTTGTGCTTCTGGTCCACAGAAAACTGACCACAGCATCTAGAGGACTGGAGAGTTCACTGTCAGAGGGATCCAGAAATGAAATGTCCCCGTTGGAAGCATTTATTAGGACAGCTGTGGAAAGAACCTGCCGGGGCCTTGGAGACAGAATCATCTGGCTGAGAATTCAGTCTCTGTCACTCAAAAGCCTCATGAGGTTGTGTCTGGAAAGGATTTAACTTCCCCAAGCCTCAGATTCCTTATCCGTAAGAGGACAAACCTAACACTGTCCCTGCAGGTAACAAGAAGAAAGTGCTAAGCAAAGTGTCAGGCAAACAGTAGGTGCTCAATAAATGTCAGTTCTCCTCCCACCAGCCCTTTGTTTAGCCCCATACACAGGTGCATTCCCAATTGATTGACACTATTTGAAGAGTTCATTCTTATCTCAAGAAACAAAATGCTCTGTACTCTAGCCCTTATGCTTGAAAGGTTAACAATTACGGCAAACACTGACAAGACTTCACTTCAAAGGCTGCATGAAGTCGCAGAATCTAACCCCTCACTGCCCCAGGACAGGACAGGTGCCTCCTGGTTGTATGTCAACCTTCGATAGCACGTATTACCATTGTAATTACATAGTTATTTATTAGAGTATTTGTTTTATGTTTGTGCATTTGCCAAGAACAAAGACTCTGCCTAGCACAGTGAGTGGCCCATAGCGGGTGAATGAGGGAGGGAGTGAATGGAGAAAAACATTCACTTGCCTTATCTCCTTCCAGAGACACAGCATCTCGGTCAGGAAACCCAGGGACCAGGTTTACACCTGCACCTTGCAGACTGAAGTGCAGAGGCTGCATCACTGTCAAGGCCCTCGAGTGAACAGTGGGCAGCCAGCCCGGCAGCCCAGACCGCCTGGCACCACACCCCACACTCCTTTCCTCCTCGCTCCTTTGCCCGTGCCCTCATGCCGATTTTTAGACTGAGGCATAATTGATGGATAACATATTAGTTTTAGATGTGCAGCATCATGATTCAGTATCTGCACACACTGAGAAATGACCACCACAATGAGCCCAGCCACCATCTGTCACTGTACAAAGGTACAAAGGAGTGTTTTCCCTCATGATGAGAACTTTCACGGCTTCCTCTCCTGGCAACTTCCAAGTACGCACTACGATGTTATTCACTGTCATCACTGGGCTGCCTGTTGCGTCCCCCGTGGCTTCCTTATCCTTGGAAGCGTGTGTCTCTTCATGCCCTCCACCCATTTCACCCACCCAACACCCTTCCCTGTAGTGATCGCCGTTCCGATCTCTGTATCTGTGGGTCCTGTCTTTTAGAGTCCACATGTAAGTGAAATCACGTGGTATTTATCTGACTTATTTCACTCAGTGGGTTTTCCTCAAGGCCCATCCATGTTGTCACAAATGGCAAAATTTCATTTTTTTTAGTGGCTGAGCACTATGCTGTTGCAGGTGTGTGTGTGTGTGTGTGTGTGTGTGTGTGTGTGTATCACATCTTTTTTACCCGTCCACCCACTGGTGGACACTTCTATTGTTTCCATGCTTTGGCTATTACAAATAACGCTGCAATAAATATAGGGGTGTATATGTCTTTTCAAATGAGTGTTTTTATTTCCTTTGTATAAACACCTACTCATGGAATTACTAGATCATATGGTCATTCCATTTTTAACTTTTTAAGGAGCCTCCATACTGTTTTTCACAGTGGCTGCACCACTTCGTATCCCCACCAACAGTGCAAGAGGATTCCCTTTTCTCCAACTAGGGCGCCCTGGCCAACACTTGTTCTCTCTTCTCTTTTTGATGAGAGCCATTCCGACAGGTGTGAAGCGATAGCTCGCTGTGGCTGTGATTTGCATTTCCTGCTGACTGGTGATGTTGGGCATCTGTCTGCGTGCCTGTCAGTCATCTGTCCATGTGCCTGTCAGTCATCTGCGTGTCCTCTTTGGAGAAATGTCTATTTGGTCCTCTGCCCATTTTTAAAATGAATTGTTTGCTTTTTTTGCTATTGAGTTGTATGAGTTCTTTATATATTTTGGATATTAACACCTCATCAGATATATGATTTGCAAATTTTTTTTTTTTCACTCCATAGGTTGCCTTTTCATTTTGTTCATGGTTCCTTTGCTGTGCAGAAGCTCTCTAGTTTTATTGGTTTATTTTTGCTTTGCTTGCCTTTGTTTTTGGAGTCAGATCCAAAAAAAGAAAAGACCCATCACCAAGACTAATGCCAAGGAGCTTATTATCTGTTTTCTTCTAGGAGTTTTATGGTTTCAGGTGTTACATTCAAATCTTTAATCTATTTTGAATTAATGTTTGTATGTGGTATAAGATAGTAGTCTAGTTTGATTGTATGTTTTTGCCCACTTTGTCATAAATTAGTTAGCCATATATGTGTGGTTTCTTTCTGTGCCCTCTATTCTGTTCCATTGATCTCTGTGTCTGTTTTGAATCTAAACAATACTGTTTGGCTTATGATAGCTTTGCAATATAGTTTGAAATCAAGGTGTGTGATGCCACTGGCTTTGTTTTTCATTCTCAAGATTGCTTTGGCTACTCAGGGTCTTTTGTGGTCCCACACAAGTTTTAGGGTTGTTTGTTTTATTTCTGTGAAAAATGCCATTTGAATTTTGATAGGGAGTGCATTGAATCTCTAGATTGCTTTGGGTAGTATGGATATTTTAATAATATTAACTCTTCTAATCAGATGGTGACATTTTAGAGGCACTCTGTTCCCTGGAGCCTTCAGTGTAGATGTGTCATTTGGTGGCCATCTGCCTCATTGTGGGTGTAAAGGTCTATTTTCCATCCTCACCCATTGAGTATTGGCTGTTTATTGGCCCTGTCTGATGGTGGCACAGCAAGTTGCTACATGTTCAGCCACTCAGGCCTCAGGTGAAGCCACTGGCAGAGTTGGGGACTTACACTGGTTAGCTTTGTGCTGTTTATTGGGGGAAGGTGGTGCCCTTGACATTTGGCATCAACATTTTAGAAGTTTGGTCATTTCATACATTTCTGTTTGCTTTTCCCCTTTGCCCCTCCCCCAAAGATTAAAAAGAAATCATCCAAAGCACTCAGAGCCATGGGTCTCAGTTTATAGTCTCAATTCTCTTTTAATTGCTACCCATTCTCCCTCATTAACCAGGTCTCTGATCTAGACATGCACTAAACATTCCAATCCTCTCCTTTCTTTCCATCAAACGCAGTCCACAGTTTTCCTTATCGTTCCATGAAATCCAACCCACTTTTTAAAAACCTCTCCATCTCTGGGAATCCCTGGAGAACTTGTAGAGATGCACGTTCGAGGAGAACATTTTTAGCCAGACATAGAGGGAAAACATCTGGGGTGGGAGAAACGAAATGTATGTGACCAGCCTGGTTTACCTCTGACTAGTCTTGAGACATGTGACAAGGGGTTTCACCTCCAGGGTCAGTGTGTGTATCTCTCTGAACTGCACTGGCTCCTGTCAGTCTGTGGTGCTCCTCTAACGCAGTCATCTTCTGAAGTCCTTGATGACAGGTCAGAGACACGAGTGTCTTAAGAACCACAGGGAAATGCTCACTCGCTTCTCAGGAGCTCACACAAGGCTCTTTGCTGGGAGTTGCAAGCGGAAAAGGTCATCGTTAAGCCTACTGTGGGGTGGAAGCACTTGTAACAAGATTTTTTTTGTAACTACTTCCTTAATGAGACTTCAAAGCCCTTTATTACTGCAGACAATGGCTGAACTGATAAGGGCAGGACAGTTGCACCCCTTGAAATACAGGTGGCATGTGCTTCCTCATAACTCGTAGCACAGAAGTTGCTCTATCCCTCCAAAACCACTACCGACGAAAGGTTTTACTGGTCACTGAGGCTGGCCTGAAAGTCCATGTGCGCTGAGGGGCAGGACAGACCTGAGAGAGGTGAGGGCTGGTCAGGCCACCGTGGCTGAGAGATGAAGGCAAGACAGACCAAGTCACAAAACCAGGGATCATGTACCAGCGACCGGGGTGGGCACCCGTCAGCAGACCATGTGGCCCGAAGAATGTCAGTGGGCAGCAGGGAGCTAAGAGAACAGGCCGGGTCACAGAGTGGGGAGGAAACCGAGCCCAGCCCAGGGAAGTCAGAACACCAATGACAAGGGCGGGCGAACAGCAAGTCGCAGGAACAGCAGCAGGGGATCTGGGGGGTACTGGAGAGAGCAGGTTAGTGAGAACATTGACCTAACAACTGAACATGGACTACATGCAAAGGGGATCAGAACCACACGCCTAGGTGGCCTTATGTGTATGTACACACATTTAGATGAGTACCGCTATGTGAGAAAAGTGGGCTGAAATGAGCGACAGGTGATAATATGCACTGGAAACAGAACCCAGCCACTGATTTAGATCTAGTGCAGTGCTTGGCACATACCAGGTGCTCAGCCAATGACGTAAATCCCTTTCTTGCTACCCAGAGAAGTGACCCGCCCTGCTTCCTAGAGAATGAATGGATGTTATGAACCAGTGTGAAGCTGGTCTACTTACCCGATGCTAGGGGAAAATCTAATTGCTTAGTAAAGCTCTTCACTTGTATCCCGTTGTGCTATTTACCTTGTTTTAATTCATTTTTTCGCATCTAAATTTCGAAGACCTTATGAGAATGCACCGTACAATCCACAGAACTTCTGAATTTGAATGCAGCCCCTCTGCCGTCTTGTCTAATCCCTAACGTGCGCCCAGTCCAGGCAGGCACACCACTGGGGGCCAGAAGGAGGTTCTTGTTCATATGGCATTGTATTCAGGGGGCTTCCCATTAAGGACAGTGAGAGGCCAAGGCCACTGGAGCGAGTCCCTAGACACACTCTTCTCTTTCCGATGGGGCCGATCTCACCCACGCCTGCTCGTTGCTTTCGCGGAAAACTGGGTTCCCAAGTCAGTGTGTTCCAGAGGAGCGCGCCGGCCACAGCCCCACAGAGTGTGGCTGACGTCAAGGCGATACCTCACCTGGGAACTGGGGCGCCAGACCTCCTGTAGGCAGGGCGTCCTTCCCTCCGCGCGATGACATCATGGAGCTGAGTCGCTGCATAAATGCAAGCCTCCAGGAGCGGGGAGCGCAAAGAACAGAAGTGCTGGTCACAGCGCCTGCGCTGCGCGCACGCGGTCCCATCCCGGCGCGCGCCCCGCTTGCTGCAGCTCAGTGACCAGATCCAGAACGAGCCATCCTGAGCCTAAGGCAGCCCGCGCTTGCCCCCCGGGAGTCGCCCGCGAAGATGCCCCACCACAGCCTGCATGCTGCGGCCATCGTCCTGTTCCTGATCTTAAAGGAACAGCCTTCCAGCCCAGCCCCACTCAACGGTAAAGTTTCTGCCTCTTTCCTAACAGTCCCGGAGCGCTCAGTCACACCTGCACGGAAGGATTTCCTGCGGGGCTCTTTAATGATAAAGTAAAATCTTTTGGGTGGGGGAGGGGAGCAGGGAAGGACATGCATAGTATCAAATCGTACATTTTTAGAAGGGATGCTGCATTTTGCTTTGGAAAGCGCAATCTGCTGTGGTTGGGGGAAACGCATTGTCTTCACACGGAAATATGTTTGCGAGTTCTCTGAGCACCTGCGGCTCTGAAGGGGTGCTTGGCAACTTGCTCACTGGAGTGGGGGACCCAGGATTTAAAATATTAACACTGCTCTAATTCATGTGCTTGTAGTACCGTGACTGGAGCATCCTGAGTAGTGTCACTACCAGGAAGGGCTTGCAGTCTCTCCCGTGCAAACCCCCCTGGACCTGCGGTGGGTGCTTGGCTTTGGAGGAGAGACTCTTTACCATTAAGTTTTACCTGCAAGTCAAAGGGATGATGCATCTCATCCTTAATCATTGTTTTTCTCTAGAAGAGCTCTACTACCCCAAATGTATTTGTGTGTGTGCACTGAGATGAGCATACACACCTTATTTCTGAGTGTAATTAGGGCCCTTAACCCCCAAGGGCTGGAGGCTGTGTGTGCGGAGGGTGGCGGCAGGAGGTGGTGAGTGGACCTGACTGTAGGCTCGGGTCTGTGCAGTGGGCTGCGCGGAGCAGCCAAGGTCAGGTTGGTCAGTCCTTTGTAACAAGAGGAGGATGACTGCCTTCTTCGCAGCTGAGTGACTGCTTCTCTGAGACAGTGAATGGTGACTTCTGTGGAAACTTCCTGGGTACCTGATGGTGGCTTCTGCCCTGCACAGTTGGCCTCCTGTTGTGGGGACATTTGTGGGTGCTGTAATTCTTGGTCCCAGGTTAGGCTGAAATATTTACAGAAGAGCCCGAAGTGACCGTGATGACTGAAAACCTATCCTCCCTGACTCGGCAGTGCTTGTGGGATACCGGTCCTCTTCTGCAGCATGAAAGTCTGGAGCCCCTTTTTTTCCTGGAGGTCATCGTGCCCGTGGGGCAGGGCAGCGGAGAGTGGGACACAGGGCTGTCAGCAGCTCCGGTATTACTCCAAATTCAGTTCCAATCCCCTGGCTGGCATGATATGCTCTGCTTGATAGTATCTCCTTCAGGGAGAAATAAAAGGTGGGTGGGAGAGAGGAGTTACATTTAAGTGGGAATTAATTTTTAAGACTGCAAAACTTTGACTGTATTCCCCTCTAGAGAAAACCACCCGGAGACCTGAAGTTTCAGCAGAAGGCTCCCTTTTCGTTCCAGGCTGTTCTGAGACAGGAGAGAGAAACAGCCAGTCATTGGCTCTGTTTTCTGAAAGCCTGCTACAGCCCTCACTCTGGGGACAGCTCCTCCTCCCGGCCTGTTCTTTCCCTGCCCCATTTCCCTCCTCATCCTCCCCTGCACTCCTTGCCCTTCCTCCTCAGCCCCTTTCTTTTCTTTGCCCCCCTCACCCCTCCCCATTCTCCAAGTAGGGTGGGGGGAAGCTTGCAGTAAAAACTCCACTTTCACTCACACTGAGTAGCCCACCTGCCTACCCCTGGATTCTAAGAGCAGTTTTTATTTTGTTATTCCTCATGAGATTCTTGGCTTTTTAAACTGCCTTGGGACAAGGTCAAAGCAAAAATCACTGAGGTGTAGAGTATCCGTGTTAACTGAAGGTTGGGGCTGGAGGCAGGTGAAGCTGGGTAATGCGGTCAAAGCTGGTCTGCCCTCTGCCTGGAGCATTTAAGTTTCCAGCAGCTGGCATTGATGGGTGTCTGAAAAACCCTGGCAGCGTGGAGCAAGGGAGCAAAATAAGGTGAAGTCAGGTGTCTTCTGGAGAAGACCTTGGATTTCTTAGTTGCTGTGGGGGAACCTTTCAATGAATTCTGCTGAGCCTGCTGTGTCCAGACCTGGTGTGGAAAGCTGGGCATTCTCAAGAACTCAGGGAAGCTTCTAGCACCTCGGACAGGAAGCAGGCAGGGCCCTGAACCCCTGACTTGGGTTTCTGTAAATGTTATTTCCTCGGTGAGCACCCTGGGCTTTCTCCTTGCCCAGTGCACACTGGGTGGGCAGGTTCTAACAGGCTTCCTTCTTGGCCTCCCCAGGCCTCCGATCTTCTGGAGAAAGAAACAGTTCCCCTTGGGCCTGCTCCCTCAGGGAGCTACCAAGGTGTAGCTGCAGCAGGCTTGGCTGATGCCTCTCGTAGGGTCACTTTGGTCCTGTTAAGAATCTTGCCCCTAAAGCTAAAGGCGGGGAATCAGGAGGTACCACTTCCAAATAAAACAAGCACACACACAGCACCTTTATAAAGTCTGCCCACAGTCAGCTCTGAGGTGCCGATGAACGGGCTGGGTCCTGACCTTTGCTGATGAGCCCCTGAATCAGATTGCTGTCCCTTGAGTTCTATGATTTATGTCTTATGGTGCTTCCTTTCCCCAGCCTCCTGCTCCTGAGCCCCTCCAGATATTGCCATTTATAACCAAAAGAACCAAGTCTTGAGGATCAGTTGGGCTTGCTCAGAGAGAGGAGGGCAGGAAAGTTTGCTCTGGATGTTGCTGCTTTTCAAGAACAAGTCTCTGGTCCTATGCCATCACCTAAGGCCATAGAGCCCTGGATGTCCGCTCTACAACCTCGGTCCCGGAGCTTCCCAGAGTATTATGCCCATGCCTCCTCTGAGGATGAACGCTACGATAGTAGGTGAAACCTCAGCTTAGCAAGCTTTGGGGAGCAGAGCAGAAGAGGCAGGATATTGGGGGTATGGTTTGATTTGGGGGAAAGTGCAACTTAAAAAACTCCTGGCCAAAGCAGGTCAGAGGCAGCAGCTGTTTTCCTGGGGGCCTCCAGGACCCCCAGAGGGGCCCGTGTCTCTCCAGGGGAGCAGTGAGGACAAGCTCCCAGCACCTGTGAAACTTTACATCCGAGCCTCCAAGTGCCCTGCCTGGCTAAGTGGAAATAGTCTGGCTTCTCTGCCTGAAATCCAGGATCGCATTTTAATAGTGAACCCCGCAAACAAAACGTTGAAGGAAAATGTTCAGGGGAAGAGGTTCGATGTCTTCTGGAGCTTAGGCTGAAGGCAAGGCTTTCTTTCTTCCTTTTCGTTATTGCTTCAGCGAAGGGGCCAGTGTAAACCTGGGGGTCTCATACAAGTGGGGTTCACCCATGGTTCTGAGCACCTTCATCCAATTGCTAAATCAGGGGGGTTCATCTTGAGACCCTTCATTCCTGTGGGGTCCCTAGCAAATTTCAGGGGTTCTGTGGACCTCCTGAAATTAACTAACTGTACATGAACTTCTGTGTGTCTAAGCTTATGGGCATTTTTATGAAAAAAAGATCCACGGTACACATCAGATACTTTGAACGGTCTGAACTCCCCTGTCTCATGAACACTGAGGAGGAGACTCAGAGATTCCTTATGTTCAACTGGGAATTCAGGGGAGGGATGTCAGTAAATGCCTAACCTGAGCCAATCTAGAAAGAGCAATGGAGGCACATGCTTTCCAGCAAAGTGGAGAGAACACCAAAAGAATTAATTACAGAGTACTCAAAGTGGGCACCCCAGGGAGCAGGAAAAGGACCAGGGGTGTCAGGGGACCAAATTGTTTTTTAAAATAAAAAGCCCTGTAGACCCCCTGACTCTTTAAACTGTGCATGTGTGTGTGTTCATAAAATTACTAATTAATGTGGGGAATTAAATAATTAAAGTACTGAAGCAAAGAAAAGAAATAGAACAACAACAGAAATATGCAATTAAACCAGCTTAAAAAAAGAAAAAAAGCAAAGTCCTCTTTTAGCTTTTAAAAACCAGCATTGGTTTAAGTAGGAAGTGCCCAGTTGTGATAAGTGACCAGTTAAGTTTTGCCATAAATCACTTCCCAAGAGAGAAAGGGGATGTGAGAGCCTTCCTCTTCCCACTGTCCCCTGTGGGCCAAGAACATGGGGACATCAGGGGAAGCTAAGAGATGGGGACTTAGGAACTAGACAGTCCCCTCATGTGGTGGGTCCCCTGAGACACCCTGAGGCTCAATTCAGGGTCTCGGTCTCCTTCCGGGGGTGAAGAGGGAGGTGTCAGGTAGGGGAATGGGAGATCAGCTCTGCACAAACTTTTCAAAAATGTATTTTGATGTAGTAACGAAGGAATTTTCTGTGTGCAGGGTGTGGAGTGGGAAGCGGTGGGTGACTTTTGTTATCTGTGCATTTCTGCAGCCCCTGGATTTCTACCTCGGATGTGGGTGGCAGCTTCCCCAAAGAAATATGTTCCTTTTGAGATTAGTGTTCTCCTCTTTATGTACTAACTCGAACTGTTCTCCAGGCTATGTTGTTGTTGCTTTTAAAGATCTCATTTATTTTTAGAGTGAGGGGAAGGGAGGGAGAAAGATGGGGAGAGAAACACCAATGTGTGAGAGATGGCCCACAACCCAGGCATGTGCCCTGACTGGGAATCAAACTGGCGACTTTTTGATTCTAGGCCAAACGCTGAGTCCACTGAGCCACACCAGCCATGGCCAGCATACGTTGTTAAGTAGTGGGGAAGCAAGATGCAAAGCAGTGTTTGTGACATGACGACAGTTTGTGTGGAAGAAAAGGGGGGTGGAATACAACTGCATAAGTGCGTGCAGCCAGACTGTGAAGGGCTTACCAGCTGTCGAAACTGGCTGTCTCTGGGGAAGCAGGGAGATCCAGCTGGAGGAAGAGCTTTTACTGTTTACCCTTCTGTTGCTTTGGAGTTTTGAGCCTTGTGAATTTATTACCTATCTAGCTAATAAAACTTGGCTTGAGATATCTGAGGAGGCTTCTACTCCAGAGGGCTCCTCCCTAACCCATGAACCCTGCACGAACTCACTGCCTGGCACTCCCTCGAGAGCACAGCTGCCCCAAGGAGCAGTTGCTCTGCCCCAGGCCCTGGAACAATTTTAAGTTCCGGGCATCCACCTCCTTTTCAGTCTCACCCATTCCACAACACAATCGGTATTCTTCTCTCCCTTCTTCAAACTCAGTTGTACTTACTTGCTTTGTTTTGTTCTTTGCAGGACCCAACTGGACCTATTTCGGTAAGTAGAGATCTTAAATATTTTTGAGAAGATGGCCGTGTTGCATGAGAAAGCCAGCAATGTCGTGATTGGTGAAGGTTCTGTGTGTGTGTGTGTGGGGGGGGGGGGTTGAGGAGAGCAGCTCTGCTGTTGCCAAAGGGCACAAAGGCCTCTCGAAAGAATCGCTCCACACAGGTTGCGTGCTGCACTTTCTCCACGCAGATGAGCCTGCTCTGTGCACTTGAACTTTGAGTCATAGTGTTAGGGCTTCCGGACTCCTTGCAAGGATTTCTCCCAAACCTCCCAGGTGAAGATGCCCAGTGTACTTGCACGCTGCAAGAGCCCCAGGCAAGAGAGAGCTTTTCTCTTCCACAGGACACTTATCCTACAATAAACAAAGAATAAAGGGCTCCTTTCTGAAAGGTTGGCTCAGGCTCCAGGACTTAAGCTGTCAGAGCTCTGCAATCAACTCCTTCTTGCCCTGTTTGTAAGCAAGCGTTAGGTGAAGTGGAGATGGTCAGTCCTGAGTGGAAAGGGACACTTAATCTTCACTGGTGAGAGAGGGACATCACCTGTTGCTGTGGGATTGAGTCAAGAGTGACATTGGCCACTTCTGGCAGGACTGCAAGATAAGCAGCTTAAAATCAGCTTAGCTGGTGTGTTGCCGTGAATTGGACACTTGGTTATCAGCTAGAAGGGGAATGCGAGGCAGAACACCTGGGTCCACTGGCAAATGCAGGAATATTAATACAGTAGTCATAACCCATGGTCAACCACAGTGGAGAATATATATATTCTCCCCCATAAAATATGTATATATTTTAGAGAGAGGGGGAGGGAGGGAGAAAGATCAATGTGTGGTTGCCTCTTGCGCACTCCCAACTGGAGACCCGGACTGCAGCCCAGGCATGTGCCCCAACTGGGAATTGAACCAGCGACACTTTGGTTCACAAGCTGGCATTGAATCCACTGAGCTACACCAGCCAGGGCCATGGTCTACAATATTAAATGGGAAATTCCAGAAATAAACAATTCGTTGGTTTTAAATTGTGTGGCATTCTGAGCAGTATGATGGAATCTCGACCTGTGCCAGTCCATCCTGTCTAGAATGTGAATCATCCCTTTGTCCAGCAAGTCCACACTGCGTGTGCTGCCCGCTCATCAGTCGCTGAGGAGCTGTCTTGGTTATGGGGAGGGGAGGGACCGCGTTCATGTAACCTTTAATATAGTACACTGTAACTGCTCTACTTTATTGTTTTTGTTGTTGATCTCTTACTGTGCCTCATTCATAGCATACATTAAACTTTACCATACATATGTATGTATAGGAAAAAACATCATTTATATAGGGTTTGGTATTACATGTACTAGTTTCAGGCATCCACTGGGGGCCTTGGAATGTATCCCTCATGGATAAGGGGAGGACTGCTGTAATGTCCTGGTAGGGACAGAGTCACAAGGGACTTGCAAGAATGCTTGTTGTGGTGAGCAGGAGGGTGGAACTGGTCTCCTGGGCATAGGAGGGGCGGTGACAAGCAGGGAAGTTGATTATTACAGCAGCAGAAGCAGAATCCGGAGAAGACCTGGCTTAGATTTGCAAAAGTTAGCCTTTAGATGTTTGTTAGCCCAGGAGGCATAGAAAAGTCATCAATCAAGCAGCTGCCTACAGGTCAAGGTCTCCTTGACTCTGGCATTGTGTGGGTCCATTATTACTAACATCTCTCATGCTCCTGTGGGCAAAGCACTGTTGCTAAGTGGGTGGGGGATTAGAAGGGTAGGCTGTGGTCTCCAGCTGGGAATTACTTAAGGCTCACAATTCAAAGCTAAATGTAATAGATAATAACAACATATAATAAATGGTTCAGAGAAGGACAAGAATGCTAGGGCTACATGGTCAAGGAAGGCTTCCTGGAAGAAGGGTGGCTCTCACTTGGACCTTGGAGGATGAGAGGAATCAGTGTGACAAGGCAGAAGTGCTGTTGGCCAAGATGATGATGACATCACGTGAGCGCAGGCAAGTGAGAGCAAGGTGGTATTTGAGTGAAGTCATGTGGACAAGAGGTTATAAGGGGAGTGATGGACTCTGAGGTCAAAAAGGTAGGTTGGGCCAAAGAGGGGAGGCATGGAGGGCAGGCCAGGCCTTCCCACTGCGTCCCATAGATGGCGGGGAGGGGCAGGGAGTAATCTGTGTTTTAGGGAGAGTAACATGGTGGTGGGGGGTGAGAGGGAAGGGTAAGTGGGAGGCAAGGGATTTGGCCTTTGTAAAAATGTCATTCTGTGTCTTAACATCCGGCTCATGGTGATGGCAGTGAGAGGGAAGGAGAGGGCAGGGCAAGAGACCCCACAGAGGAAGCACAGACAGAGCCGAGGCCTCAGGGCTGCTTGGGCAGGTTCGATGTGCGGGATACAAGAGCAGCGCAGGCATGTACAGAAGGCGGGACTCAGGTCCTGGGCCTTATTCCATTTGGCTCCGACTAAGCCTGTGAGCCCTCTGGGTCTCGCTTTCTCCCCGCTCTGTAACCCGGGGAAGGTGTTTTTTGCTCAGTGTTCCCCCAGTTACAGCTTGGGGTCAGCTGCATCAGAACCACCTGGAAGGCTTTCCAAGTATGCAGATTTCTGTAACTTAGCCTGGACCTGGGGAAGGGAGGGAACCTAAAGAGCTTGTCTATTTCATGCACTTTCTGCGTGACTCTTACACGCGCTCTGTTTGAGAACCTCTGACCAGATGGTTCCCAAGACCTTTCCAGCCTGAGTCAGCGACACCTGGCCCCATCTCCTCTATGGGCCTCCCAGATGTAGCAGGAACACAGCTTGAATCTCCCCAGGGCTCCCTGCCTCTGTGTGACAACCCTGCCCCTCCCAGGGCAGAATAAGATAGCTACAGAGAGCAGAGTCAAGTAGGTGTGGGGGGGAAATCTTATTGCCCCTTGATTGTGATGTGGTGCTCCTTGAAAGAGGGCTTCTCTGTCCAGCTGTGTCGGCTATTGCAGAAGCATTTCTTCCTGACCGCTAGGTCTGGCCAGCCCTCTGCCCCTTACAATTCGAGCAGTTCTTTGCTGAAGAAGCAGAGGGCAGAGTCTATTTCTGCATGCCACACATAGGGTGGGGGTGGGCACAAAGGCAAACCTGGCTTTTCATTGGTAATAGGAGCACATGCGATGTGGGGTTAGCCTGCAGCGGGGGCCAGCAAAGGAAGACGGATGGAGGACAGCCGAGGAGGCAAACAGGCCCTGGCTGGCAGCTGGCGTCTGAGCTCAGAGTCACACAGGTAGACGGAAGACCTGGCATAGGTGCTGGGGAAAAACTGTCTCCAAGCAGTAGTAGCTGCACTGAATGGGGCAAGTCCAACCAAATGCCACGTAGTTTTCCCAGGGCACAGAACCTCAGCTCCTTTGCACGTAGATGCTGCTGAGTCATCCTGATCCAGGGACCTCCCGCTGCCTGGAACACGTGGCAGGGCTTCTGGAATAACATAGAAGGAGAACTCTGCCCCCATCCCCCTCTACACTGAGTCACCAGGCTGACCCCTCACATGCCCGCCTTGGAGACAGGAGGCCCATCTGGCAACCGAGGTGGGGCCAACTGTCCCTTGTCCACTCCTGTGTGGCTGAAGCAGCAGCTGGGTATGTGCTGGGTTTGGAATTGCTGAGTGGGCCCTCCCCACTAGAACTCAGTCCCAAATCAATCCTGCTGATCCCCGGCAGCTTCACCAACTCGGAACTGAAGGGCAGCTGTGAATCAGGTTGTCCTATGAGCTGAGGATGAACTCAGCTGGCTGAAGTGAGTCCGTGCTGTTAGGCGTCAGGATAGAGGGGTGCCTTCTGGGGCTGGAGGTGACAGCAAGGAGGCACGAGGAGAGGTGCTGGTCACATTCAGTGCGTGAAAATTCTTCATGCTGTTCACTTATGATCAGGCACTTTTCTGTATGTATATTATAGTCCAAAAAGGGTTTAAAAATTCCAGCTGGCTGGGAGAGTCATCCTTGCCCTGATAGTATTTTTAGTCCTCTTCCAGGAAAAACAACAGAAATTCCTCAGTGTGTTCAGCAGGGCAACCAAAAAGAATGACTCTGTTGGAGTGAAAACCCAAGATCACATCACATCACACCACATGAGCAGAGAACATGCATTATGCTCTGTCCCGAGGAAAGTTAGACGTTGCTTTGGTGCTCCTCCCATGTGAGCTAGTTCAGAAATGGATAAATACCACTATTTGCTAGAGATTTGGGGGAAATGAGACCCTTAAACCTTCAAAGGAGAAGGAATGGAAAGGGAACTTGGAAGCCAAGCCACCTCCTGGAGGGTGAGAGAGCCCTGGGCTCCTCTACTCGGGGGCCTGCAAGGCAGCCACCAGTCCCACCCCTCCTGCCGCAGGGAACTCTGCAATGAAGGTGGCTTGGCCTGGGGGTGCAGGGCAGCAGGCTGCAGCCGCTCACAAGCCCTCCTGCCCACCTTCGCTGAGGTGGCTGGCCAGCCCTCAGCTCTGGTAGGACACCATGTGACCCAGGAATGCCACAGCATTCCTCATGCTGTTCTCCTTTCTCCCAGACTATAGATTCTCAGCCTTTGGGAATCAGGAAGGGATCCTCTATGGAGCAAACGTCGGTTCTTGGGGCTCCTGTCTTCCGCCTCCACCCACCTTCTGTCCTGAATCTGCTGGAATATTAAATTGCTATAAATGACCTTTCCCTGGGAGCCAGGACAGCCTTCTAAGCCTGTCCCAAACTCTGAGAACCAGACATGAACACATGGAAGGAGGCTGGGAGGAAGAACTCAGTCCTTTCTACGCTTTAGTAGTGATGAAGGCAGTGGGTGACCTCATGCAACTGTAGGACGAAAAGCAGACTAGGCGAGAGCTAAACAGAGGACTCAGAGTGGCAGTGAGGGAGCACGTGCAATTAAAGGACTGACTGATTTAAGGACAGCGCCTGTTTTCCCCCAAAGGTACAGAGGTTCAGCCAGCTAAAGCACCCCAGGAACTTCTCTCCCAGTCCAGCTGCCCTCCTCAGGCTGAATGGGGAGACGCACAAGGCACTCTTAGGAGAGAGAGCAAGAAAGACCAGAACATGTTTTTCCCTTGAGGCTGGCAATCCATCAAACTTCCATTTATTAACTCTGAGCTATAGTTCCAGTTACTTCTCATTGAAGTTGTGACATCCTGCATCTGATTAGATGTGGTAATGATTTACCAACTCGTAACTATTTCTCATCTTTCCTAAGTTGCAGCATTGAGGCTTGTGTGGTCTGGAGGATCTTGGCCTGTAGCTGCCCAAATGCCTGTATGTAGCTGGCCTTACCAGCTGGGTAAAAAGGTAGGAAAGCTGGCATTAGTTCCTAAAGGCAGGTATAGAGTCAGTAGGCAGGGGGTGGCAGGCTGAGGCAGAAAACCAGGAGGAAGTAGTGTAAAATATAGAGCTCCAGACCAGGTGAACCTCCCAGGGAGTATCTGCTAGGTCACCCTCTGGCTTAATGACCTTAGAAAAGTAACTTAACCTCTCTGAATATGGGTCAGAGTAATAGCACCTATCTCTGGCTCTCGAAGTGTGGCCCCCAGACCAGCAACATCAGCATCACCTGGGGCCTCAGGTGTCCCTTCCCAAACACTGAGAGTTCGCAGTGAAACACGGGCAAAGAGGTTGGGAGAAAAAAGCCAAACCTGCCCGTCCTTTCCTGTTCTTCAGCAGCAGCGAAAGCACTACGTGTGACTGTTAGAAATGCGGATTCTCGGCCCACCCTGGATCTACCCATGAGTCAAAAACCAAGGCCCCCAGGGGGTTCGGATGCTCACTCAAGTTTGAAAACAACTGCTTTATAGAGTTGTGAGGATTAAATGAGATAGTACAGCAGGATTAGATAAGCTATGCATACAGTAAGATGCTTTAGGAATAACTTGTTTATGTCAGTTAGCCTATGGTAAAATTGGTTATGTTTTGCTTGAAGTCACAAAAGCTATGGACAACCTTGGTGTGGAAAGAGGCTAACTGTGACTGGCGCATGGGAAGCAATCAGTAAAACTCATCATCATTTTCTTTCCCTTCACCTCACCAAGGTCCGGTAGAATTACACTAGTGAACACGTGGGAAAATGCTCATCAGCTTTGTAATACCGAACACACGTTAGTTTTGTTGGAAAGGATCTGCGGCTCCATGCTTTTTTGAACTGCCGGAGTTTTTAACAGCAAGAAGGTTCTTTTATAATCTGAACAACCAAAGGGCCTGCCTTTGTGAGCAAGAAGGGGATTGAATGAAAACACAAGGGCTCTAAGCCTCACAAGGGCGTCACAGGCCAGAATGTTCTTGGTTGCAGCTTTGTCCTTCTCTGGAGGGTAAAGTCAGATCTAATCTCCATGGGGCTTCCTGGCCTCTAGGGACCAGATATCTGGTTCTACAGCCATGGCCACCTCTGCCATGCAGCTGAAGTCGGGGGAGAGGAGGCTAAGTCCCTGGCCTCCCTACCCAACTCCTGGCGCCTGGGCCCCTCACACTGGAGCCTCTGGGCTGAGCCTTGATTTAGGGCTCAGGGGCGGAGGCCTGAACCTGGGGCTCTGAGGGGCATAAGCCCAGTCCCATGCCCGGACCCTCACCTACCTGAGGTAGAGTGAAGCCTTGGAACTGCAGGGCTAGAGCTGGCTGGTAGACTAGGAGCCAGCCCTGCCAGGCCTCTGTCTGCTCAAACTTGCCCTTTCTGCTTCCTGCTAGTCTGGAGCCCCAGGCATTCAGGAGAGGGCAGGGCACCGCCCACCAGGAGCCAGTTAATGCCCTTGGCAGTCCTTCCTCAGCACAGGCAGATGAACCTGTGGGCTAAACCCGCTGGGAGGAAAGATTTAATGCAAAGAGGCTGAATTCAAAGCAGGTGAAGGCAGCTCCAGGCAGGTACTAAAAAGTCTGATTTCCAGGAGGAAAAGAGTGGATCAGAGATTGTTTCAGTCTCCTCAGAGGGAACGGGGGCTCCCTCTTGGTCTGTTACTGCCTTCCCCTGCAGTGGCAGCCACGAGGCTGAAGGATGCAGGCACCACTGTGGAGCTAGGAGCACAGCCAGACTCTTCCAGCAGCCGAGCCACGTGGCCAGGAAAGAGATTGCCTGCTGAAGACAAAGACTCTATTTCATTGATACTCAGATACACACTTTTCCCACATTTTAGCATCTCTGAAACTGGGATACATCATCAGTGACATCTAGAAACCAGGAAATGTGGTAGTTGCCTCACAGTCCCTGAGAAGCACTCTGTTAGATGCTAAGAACACAAAAAAGAACCTGAAATGATTAATTCCAACAATTAAATAATGGAAACAGTCATAGCAAAAAAGTATAAAAATAATGGCTAGTTTGCATGCCGTCTCCCATAGCATATAGTGAATGATGGGGAATATTAGATTTTGAACTATAGCTTTTTCCAATTTTTAATCAATCCATAGTTCACCTATACCTTTTGATGGTGTTCAGTCAATATTACAAGCATTTCTAAACAAAGTAATTTAAATGCCATTATTATTATTATTATTATTATTATTATTATTATTATTATTATTTTAGTTTACAAAAGTATTCCTTTAAGGAGCAAGCTTTCCAAACACCCGATGAGTGTTCCATTTATGCCAACGAGGAAGGAGCAAATGCCAGCTGCCACCTCCTTCTATCCATGAAGGATGTGTCTACAGCTTGTGTAACTCTGGAATGGTTTATTCAGCTTATGTTAACTTTTTAAATGATTTTGCAATCACTACCTTGTGACTAGATCAGCTACGTGACTTCTGGGTGAACTGGCTGAGACCTGCCCAGATTCTGTGAGGACACTGGCAGGTTCGGGGCGAACGGCTCATGCTGCCCCACCTTCCAGGACAGGTGGCTCAGGAAAGGCTCCTTGGATGTGATGAGATTTACTTGTAGCAGAAAATGGTGACAGTGGTACCTGGTACTGTCATAGGGTGGTCCCACCTTTGTGCCCAGTCTTCTGAGGATTGCCTGAGAGGTGGAGACAGGAGAAAAGGTGACTCTGAAGGCTGTGGGACAAAGAGGACTTGCAGCGAGTCTGAGGCGGTCACACAAAGGGCCATTGTCCCTTTTGGCTTCTGCCACCAAAGAGCCCAGAGGCAAATTGGTGACTCCAACTTTTTTTTCTTCATATCTTTTACTTTTACTTTTTTAAAGTATATTTTATTGACTATGCTATTATAGTTGTCCCATTTTTTCTACCCTTTATCCCCCTCCACCCTGCACCCCCTTCACTTCAGCACTCCCCTGCCTTAGTTCATGCCTATGGGTCGTACATATAAGTCTTTTGGTTTCTACGTCTCCTATTCTGTTCTTAATCTCCCCCTGTCTATTCTGTACCTACCAGTTATGCCTCTTATTCCCTGTGCCTTTTCCCCCATTCTCCCTCCCGCCTCCCTGGTGATAACCCTCCATGTGATCTCCATTTCTGCGGTTCTGTTCCTGTTCTAGTTGTTTGCTTAGTTTTTGTTTTTGTTTTTTAGGTTCAGTTGTTGACAGTTGAGAGTTTGCTGTCATTTTACTGTTCGTAGTTTTGATCTTTTTCTATTTCTTAGATAAGTCCCTTTAAGATTTCATATAATAATAGTGAACTCCTTTAACTTGAACTCACCTGGGAAGCACTTTACCCGCTCTTCCATTCTAAATGATAGCTTTGCTGGGTAGAGGAATCTTAGATGTAGGTCTTTGCCTTCCATCACTTTGAACACTTCTTTCCAGCCCCTTCTTGCCTGCAAGGTTTCTTTTGAGAAATCATCTGATAGTCTTATGGGAACTCCTTTGTAGGTAACGGTCTCCTTTTCTCTTGCTGCTTTTAACATTCTCTCCTTATCTTTCATCTCGGGTAATATAATTATGATTTGTGTTGGTGTGTGCTTCCCTGGGTCCAATTTCTTTGGGACTCACCCAACTTGAGTAACTGTCTGTTCTCCTACGCCTTGCCAACCTGAAGATTCTCCCTGACAGCACCCTTCCAGTTTACGCATGTGTTTCCTGATCCTGAGCCAAACTGTTACAACAAATAGATTTCAGGAATTTTTTTCTAGAGTGGCACCCTACATTTTTATCCCACTTTTATTCTGCCCATTTATAGATACTAATTTTTAAAAGATTTGTTTTTACAAAGTAATATATGAATGAAATAGTTATTTTTCCCCATTTATTATTAATTAAGACAGATATAAAAATTAACCAGTTTTCAATTATCCCAAGATAACGGCTTCACATTCATCCCACAGATATTTCTTGAGTAAATACTAGGTACCAAGTGTTGGACTAGATGCTAAGGAGATAATGAATGAGTATGGTCCCTACCCTGCGGGCCCGAGAATCTGGTGGGAGACGGTGAATTAGTTAGGGCCTCGCAATGCAGGGAGATGGAGCGCGGAAGAGAGAGACCTCACCTAGTGTTTTCAGGAATGACTAGAGGAGGCTCCTGGTGGAGGTGATGTCCGACTGCAGGACACACACGAGCCAGCCAGGCAAGGGGAAGGGGCGAGAGGGCTTTTGGGCAAAGGGACACACAGTGCGGTGACGACCTCAGCTGGTACATCCTGGGGATTACTGAGGACCTCGATGAGCAGGGAAAAGGCTGAGGAGATGGGCCAGGGCCACAGTGCGAGGGGCTCATGAGTCAGGCTGAGGAGTTGGGACCTCGTTCTGGAGGCAGCAGGGGACGGCCGAGGTGTTCTAAGTAGAAAACTGAGGTAGTCAGATAAGCATTTTGAAGGGATCATCCTGGCAGGGTGGAGAGAGGATTGAGTGTGAAACACTGGAGGAAGGGAGACCGGAGGGATATGGGAGAAGGGGTGAGGGATCTGAACCAAGGGAGGGGCAGTGGGAGCCTGACCTGTTGGTCTAGTTCAGCTGGAAATGTAGACACCTAACGTGTAATCGACCAGTGCGGCCTGATTGAGGACGAGGGCCCGGCCCTGCTGGTCTTCACAAAGCATTCGAAAGGATCAGGCAGACTGACGTTAGTGCCTAGGTGGGACCCCAGGGTGGGGAGTGCTGATGTTGCCACGCTCCCACCCCAACTAGTGAATGGAGCGATGGAAACTCAGGGTTGTCAGGCGTTGTGAACAGATCTCGAGGAGCTGAGCCAACGACGGAACTGCAGGACTGCGTCCCCTGACTCCGACTTCCTGTGCTCTCCCGGGCACTCGGCAAGCATCTGTGCTGTGCCAATCAGTGCACGCCCCGCACTGTGCATCACGAGGCCGTGCAAAAGCCACTGAAGAAATGCATTCATTGTTTTAAAGCAAATAATATAGATTTGCCAGAAACAAATTATGCCAATTAACTTGCTTTTCTTCCCCACATTGGGATAAGAGGCTTAGTGGTTAAAGAAAACACAATGGATTTAATACCTCTTGACAAAAAACACTTGATACGGTTCCTTACAACACAACCGTGGGAAATACGGATCAAAGACCAGTGTGGCTGTGAGGGTAGAAACTATCAATAGAATCCAGTCATCATCACTGTCATGCCACAGCTGGGAGAGATGTCGGATTCCTGTAGGGACAATCCTGAATCAATACCCTTTTCGGATTCTCAGGAAGAGGATGGGCAGCTGATGGCGTGTGGGGGTGCGAATTGGAAAGATCAGTGTTAGAAGGGAGAACAGACTGCAGGGGACAGACGTGCGTGGAGAACCGTGCCAGGAAAGCGGAGCCAAGTGAGTGGGCTGCACAGTGGGGCAGGAGGCAGCATGTAGTGAGCAAACACCGTGTGGGTGCAGCACCACGCAAGGCAGAGCCCCGCTGCGAAGACGGAACGAAGAGGAACACCTGGCCTCCACGCTCAGTGTTTCAGGTCGTTCAGGAAGGTCACACACACTCACCTGTGTGCATGCCCACGTCCACGTTCATATGGGGATCTGCATTCCTACAGGTGTCTGTACCCCCGTGTACACTCACACCTCCATCTCCTGCACCGAGGCCTTGGAGCCAGTCCCTCGGCCGCTTTCTGAGTTACATCTCACCGCCTGGAGCGAAGTGAGGGGAAATCTTACCGTGACTCCTCTGTGCTTCCTTTTGGCAGCTCCCTAGGAATCTCCCCAGCTCTTGAGAAACTTTTTAGTGTAATGATGAAACTTGTCCATCACAAGGATGAAGTAGGGAATGTCCATTGCTGAGTAAAACTAAGTGTGCCAGTCAGGCTGACTGTGCAAAGGCGTCTTGTCAGAAAACTTGCTGTGCCCTGGAAAAAAAAAGAGAACTGCGGGAATGACTGCCTCAAAATGTACAAGTGCCTCTTGGGGTAATAACCGAGTGCAGGCTTTCCAGCTAAGGCTAACTCGCTAAATCATCGCTGGAGAATTTTCTCCCTTGATGGTGGTTTTTGAGCGTGAGCCCGCTGCAGGCAGGGCAGTGTTCTAGGCCCTCCAAGGGGTCCAGGGATGAGCAAGGGGCCATTTCTAGACTCAAGGAGAGTTCGCCAGAAAGAGAATGTAATGCCGACGTGTGGGGTGTGGCACCCTCGGGCAGATGCACAGAGCTCAGCCCTGGGTTGGGGAGTGCAGGTGACATTTCTTCAGTGGATGAGGAAAGAATCACTCGTTCCTCTGTTTATTTTTGGCTCCGGAAGTCGGAGAAAGCACCAGGGAGAATGTGGTATTGATCAGGGTGGTAGGATGTCGGGGGGAAGCTGATCTGGAACAGAATGCCACATCACCACGCATTTCTCCTCAGGAGTGAAAGGAGACACAAGGAACCCTAGGTCTGTTTCTGGTGAGGTGAGGGGGGAACTCGCTCTGAAAGGTTGGGAAGTGGCCCCTAAGCAAAAAAGGAAGAGTTGAAACCATTCAGCTGGAAAAGTCCTGGGAAGCAGCCTGTGCCGGAAGCCCATCCCGCCTGGACTTGGATCTCACGCTCCCGCCTGTGCTCCTCGCCACAGCCCTGGGAGGCAGCGCCTGCCGCTTGCACTTTGTAAGTGGAGTGCAGGGAGTCTAAGCGGAGTGTTCAAAGCCACACAGCTTGCAGGTAGCAGAGCTGTGATTGGCAGCTCTGTCGGATAGCTCCAGAGCCCTCTTTCCTCTGCCTTTTATGACCCCCCCCCCACACACACAGCCTTCCCACCATGTGGCCTTCCCCCCGCATGGCCTTCTCACTGCATTTCATGCCTCTTTGGAAAGGAGACAGCCTGGAGAAGAACCATCAAAAAGCAAGTTTTCTCCCTATAAGGGAAAACTGAGGGAGTGTCTTTAAATAACAGCAAGAGTGCTATGGGTTAGATATCAGACAGAACTTTCTCATTGTCAAAACTAATAGGTACAGCATTGAGTCAACAGCAGGTCACTCGGTGTAGGGGCCAGTTAGCTCTCACTTTAGTTCAGGTGCCAACCCTGGGTAACTGCGGAAAGTTTGCGTCTTTTTCTCAGATACCCTTTTTTTGTTATTTCCAGACTCCCCGGGGGATGTTTATAAGGCCACATATCCCCCCATTGCTGCTTCTCCCCTCTAGCTCTGGGCCATTCCCCAGGGCTTGTCGGCTGGTCACCGCTCACCACCTCGTAGCCACCGCCGCTGCCCGGGCTCTGGACCCTCCGAAGCCTGCTGTGGTGGGGACGTGAGCTGTCGGGGTCAGAGCCCAGCCCTGCCACTTACAGGAGGTGACTTTGGCGTGTTACTCACCCTCTGTGCCTCAGTCACCTCGTCTACTAAAGGAGAACATAGCACCTATGTGGTCGGGTTGGCACGTAGAGTAAGTTCATTAGTACGTGTTAAGAATATAGAATGGTGGCTGGCAAACTATGGCCCATGGGCCAAATCCAGTCCACCCTGTTTTTTGTAAATAAAATTTTCTCGAAACACAGCGGTGTTCATCCGCTTGCATAGTGGCTGTGGCAGCTTCTGCACTACAACAGCAGAGCTGGGTGGCAGCAACAGAGAATGAACAGCCCCACAGCCTAAAATGTTTACTCTCTGGCCATTTGCAGAAAATGCTACGAACCTCCGACACAGAAGCCTGCATGGCACATAGCAAGCGCCCACTACATGGTAGATTAAACAAACCCGACAACCCTTTAGGACTTGGAGTTTAACAAAGTTTGAATGAGGTCCTGGAATGACACAAGGCAATTACAGCTTAAAAGGAAAAGCCAAAACAGGTATCTCTGTCATCACTGCTCCCGGAGGGCACAGCCATCCCTTTTCCAGGGGTCCCCTGCTACCATGCTGCAGACAGTAGCCTCACTCTCCTTGCCTGGAGTCCTTCTGACTGTGTTTCCTTTTTCATGAGGCCGGGCCCCTTTCCTGCCCCAGGGTGACGGACAGAGAGAGGGCCCAATTCCCTCGAAAAGAACCTCCTCCCGAGTGAGTGACCTGGCCCTTCCTTCCACGGGGTCCAGATGACGCCGTCACGATAGTATAGTCCAGGCCTTCTCAGCCCGTGCACTGTGGACACTTTGGGCAGGATAATTCTTCGTTGTGGGGGACTAGCCTGTGCATTGTAGGGTGTTTAGAAGCATCCCTGGCCACTATGCACTAGATGCCGGCAGCAAAAATGTCTGGGGACAGAAGCATTCCTGTTGAGGACCACAGGCTTAGGCTGAAATAACATCATGGGGGCTACACACTCCAGTCCCAGACAAATAAACGCTCGTTTAGAAAGACACCATTCTTTGCAAGGGCACAAGCCTGTTGAAGATGCACCCCATCTGGATCACTGGCTGGCTAACCGAAGTGCTCAGCATCCCAGCCTGAAGCAGCAGCAGCTTACAGCTGGGGTTGTGCTTTTGCAGAAATGCTGGGCGGTTCCCTGCCTCCGGTCTGTGTACAATAAAAGACTTAGCCAAGTGCTCCCTCCCCCGACGTGGGTTGCACCTCCCCAAGGACACTTTCTAGTCCTTCCCCCAGGACGTAGAAAATGCTTATGGACCCCAGCCTACCCTGCCCCTGATTCCAGGCCAGTCTTCCAGTTCCATCAGTTTTTATGTCCTACTCCACCTTAAGCAACAGAAGAAACTGCTGTTAGCTTTAAAATAACAGTTCATTTGCTGACTCACTTATTTGCCCACCAGCCCTTAATGATTCTCTTTGTGGGCCGCTCAGTGGGGGTCAGCAGCAAGACCAAACAGCGATAGCCTTCAGGGGGCTGGCGGCTGAGGGTCTAGCAGACCTGTAAACAGGTGATCACATGGAGCAAAAGAAGCACTATGATAATGTGCACAGGTTCTGTGGACACAGAGCAGGGACAAAAAGCCTCAACTTGGGGCAAGGGTAGCACCAGGCCAGCCTGAGAAGCTGATTCTTGGAAGACAAAGCAGCCAGCAGGGTGAGGGGAGTGCGTGTGTTCCACGCGCATGCATTTCAGGGACGGGACGGCACCCCACACAGGCAGCAGGAGTCAAACAGCCGGCGAGTGCATGGGCACAGTTAGAGCGTCGGGGTGGCCACCCCTGAGTGCTGAGCTGTGTGTTGGGAGACAAGTGTCCCTGGGTCATGGCCCATCACGTGTGTGAGCAGAGGCACCGAGCCTTCGTTCCAGACTTCATCTTTTCCTTTTGGCCTTCCTCAGTCCTCCCCAGCCAGTCCTTGTTCAGGAGTCCAGACACTCCGCTCCGCGTCTGTACCCTCAGAGTGCTTTTTCCCCAGGCCTGCCTCCCACCCTCCACTCTCCACATAACACACACCAGACCAAGACATTCCACTGCTGGAAGTTCCTCGGCGGCCCCTCGAGCCTCCAGGATTAAAGCCAAGGCCGGCAGTGCAGCCCCTAAGACCCTCGTGACCCCACTCCCCTCTCCGTCTGTCAAATCCTGGGGGCGCGGTGTGTCTGAGACGGCACACAGACTAGCCAGTCAGCCTGCCGTGGTCTCATGGATGCTGGCGAAGACACGAGACTCCTGAGTCAGAGACAAAGGACACTTGAATATAGTTAAGTCCTCAGTGCTGACAGGCTCTGCAACTTAAAGCAAAACAACATGTAACAAAACCAGCTGTAGCACTGGCCAGTTGCTACGAACGAGGGTTGAGTGGCTGCAGCATGTTGTCCATGTTAAGACGACTTTGAACAAAACGATGGTATTCAAGGACCTGCTGTGCTTGCAAAAGCGGCAGTGCGACATTCACGCCCATTTCCCAAGCCCCAGTTTCACAGGGGGTGTAACAAGGGCCAGGCGACTGCCACCTACATGTGCAAACTGCTCGGCACATGGCTGAGGAGACCCCAGTCTTTTAAAGGGGAAACTTGGCAAAACTGCCCAGCCTTTGTCCCCCACGGGAGACATTATTTATTGGGTAGGAAACAAATCGGCCCTCTGCCCCGACAGGAGACACTCTGTCTTCTAAGACAATTTGCTATGTAAGCATCCTGGAGTCTGAACCCACATCCGGTCAACTGTAGGCCAGAGCAGCATTTTCCATCCGCGGCTGGGCACCCGGGGATGTGAATGGCTGACGGTGCTGGGCCCCACTGAACGCCTTGTGCTCCGCATTTTCGTGTGAGGGACTTGAGCCTGTGGGTTTTGGTATGGGGGAGGGCATGTTCTGGAACCAGTCTCCTGAGGATACTGAGGGATGATGAAAGTTTTGGGGAGTTAAAAGTTATATAAGAGTTTTCAGCTGCACGAGGGAGTCCAGGAGGGCATGTCGGTGCCCCTAACGCCCAGGGTGTTCAAGGGTTGACTGTAATTTGTTTAAAAAGCAACCTCACCTGACACCAGGAAGTAAAAAGTCCTGGCTCCAACCACAACGCTGCCGATGAGACGAGAAGGGCCCCTGTGCCCTCGGGCTGCACCCTGGAATCACCTGGGCAGCGCGTAAGGCCTCCTGCATCCATGGGACCCCACCAAAGGCCAATTAAACCAGACCTCGGGCTGGGCCAGGGGCAACGTTGGAAGTGTTTTGAGATTCCAGGGTGCACCCAGGGCTGAGGAACACTGCTCTGGACCGCTGGTTCTCAGCGTGTGGTCCACAGACCAGCAGCATCAGCATCACCTGGGAACCCGTTAGAAATGCAGGTTCTGGGGCTCCGCCTGAAACCTGCTGGCTCAGGCTCTCTGAGGCTGGGGCCCAGCGAGCCATCCTGGGGTTCTGAGGCATACTCGGGTTTGACGACCACTGTTTCGAGTCTAGACCAAGTAAATCACAGGAAGTTTTCCTCAACCACGAGTGTTTACTGAGCATCCGGCACGAGTTTGGTTCTGTGCTGTGAGTGTACAGACTTACCTCTACCTGCCTCTACATCTGGCGGGTTGGAACCTTGGAAAGGAACTTCTGCATCAAACTGAGACAAGCCCTTTATGGCTAAGCAACATCCCACTGTGTGCATATGCCACATTCAGTTTTCCTACGGATGTGTCCATGGGCACTTAGGTTATTTCTGCCTTTGGGCCAATGTGAATAATTCCGTCTGAGTCCCTACTTTCGATACCTCTGAGTCTGTACCTAGTAGAATTGCTGGATCACATGATACTTGTGTGTGTAACTTTTTGAGGAGCCACCAAACTTTTTCACAGTGGTTGTCCCATTTTACGCTCCCACTAGGAACATTCGTCTGGGCTAATGGGAGAAGTTCTGGAAACAGATAGTGGGCTGGTTGCCCAACAATGTGAAGCCACTTAATGCCACTGAATTCACTTAAAATGGTTAAAATAGTAAGTATTGTTATTTATATTTACCACAATAAAAAGATTAATGAAGTGAGTCAAGAAAACAGGTTTAAAAAAGCAAGTTCTGTTTCTCATGGTCAACAATGAGTAACAGTCTTTTTAAGGTTAGAGCTGGACGTCCAGCTCTCACGTCTACCGTGATTCCTCTGCGCATGAGTCTTGGAAGACCAGAGGGAGCACCCTGCATTTACCCCTCATGGGTGAGGGCCTGGCCGGGTTTCACTCGTGAGGTCGGGCCCCTACCCCCAGAACCCTGTCTGACGTCCCAGTGGAGCACTGCTGCTGTTCCAGGTTCATTTGTCGAGCACCTCGATGGGCCAGGCTCCCGGGCAGGAGGCAGGGATACAAGGACGGATGAGCTGAGAGCCACGTGCAGGGGTTTGGAACCGTCCTCACACATCAGGACCACCTGGTGGGCTTGTTCAAGGGCAGATGCCTGGCGCCATCTCCGGAGTCTGATTGCAAGTCCAGGATGGGACCCAAGGATCTTCATTTCCAACACATTCCCAGGTGATGATGGTGATGATGTTTGTCCAGGGACTACACTTTGAGAGCCGCTGGTCTACTGGGGTAGAGAGATATAAAATATTATTTTGATAAGTGTAGGGGCTGCTAGGAAAGCGAGACACAAAGGGCTCTCTTTACAGGAGCACCAAGGAGAGGGAAACACTCTGTCCTGCCTCCGTCCGTGAAAGGGGCAGGGGTCGAGTGCTGCAGGGAGCTGGAGGCGGGAAGCAGCGCGGTGTGCCAGAAGAATGGCAGCAGCTCAGCATTGCTGCGATCAAGGGTGGCAGTGAGAGCAGGCCCGGAGAAGTCCAGGAGCGGGCAGCTTGTCCACAGTGAGCACTCTCTAAGAGGGGGGCAGAGAGAGAGGAGCAGACACAGACAGTGGTCCCCCACTTACCTTTGGCAGCCTGCAAACCACACCCCTCTCCCTGTAAGAGCCCCCCTCTCCCTGTAAGAGCTTTCCCTCCAGAAGGAACCTGACAGAGTCCCCCGTTCTCCACGCCACTCCCTGTTACCTCCCCTGCACCCCCCAGCAATACTGCAGATGGGGTTACTGAAGAGGGAGGCCCCTAGATAGGGCACAGGGTGGGGAGAGGAAGGACGCCCAAGGGCTGGCGGGGCAAAGTGGGCGGCCTCAGTCCTGCAGCACATGGCCTCTCAGCCCCCGCCTGCAGACTGGCCTCCGCCGCGGCTAACCCCGAAATGGTACCAAGAACGGTTTGGCAGGACTACTCAACCTCAGCCTCCGTCCTCCCTCTCAAGCTGACCCAAACAAAAACTGAAATAAGAAAGAGACAAGTTGGATAAAAAGTCTGGATTGAAGCATCTTTAGAAAACTTTCCTGTTTGTGCTGGCCTACATAACATCCAAGGAAGAAGGCTGGGCCTGCTGTGGCCATCCTGCTTGAAGCTTCAGAGTAGTAAATAGCCCTGACCTTCTAGTTCTTGTTCACTGACCTGGCTCTGATTCGTTTGTAACAGTAACAGAGGAAGAGCTTCCACAGCAGTTTGATAACTCACCTCTGTTTGTCCATATGAAATCCTAAGACCTCACCCATCGATCATTAACCTGCAGCCCTGCTAGCCTCCTCCCCCCGGGCGGGATCGAGGGCTTCACGGGCAGCTTCTCCCCGGGGCTGGCAGGACAACAGGCAGAGTCAGCAGAATGTGGCCTTCTGCGGGGCACCTGGAATCCAGCCAAGGCGGACACTCTGGGGACTCATACCACCGACAGGCTGGACCCACTGGCCTTTTATGAGAACCTGTATATCTTTTAGTCAGTGTCAGAGGTGAACTGCAGGAGCCGTACAGAATATGTTAAATCTGTTTTGAAAATGTGGCCTCCGCATCCCGACAACATCCTGAGGAGGTGTGATATGGAAATGGGTTTAGAGAGGACCCGAAGGCTGCCTTCCCTTCTGCATGGGGTCCTGCGGCTTTGCCTTGTTTTCTGTGGCTCTGGCTGTGAGCCCATGACTCATGGTTGACCCCCAGAGAGAGGTGGGGACCAGCCCCCCGAAAAGAGAACGTAACAGATGGAGGAGGTTACATGAGCATGCGCTGAGTGATTCCCGCTCAGCCTAGGGGTAGGGCAGTGCCCAGCCTGACGCAGGGGAAGCCGGACGAGTCCTAGGGGCTCCTGAGTCTTTACAGCACACACACAGAAACATACCAGCTCTCGGATGCTGCAGGGCCTCCCAGCTTGCTCGGCCCTCTCTCCGGTTTTGCTCGTGGTTCAATTCCATCCTTAAAGTCTCAATTTTCATGGAACCTCCTCTGAGAAGCCTGTCTGCACCATTGCAGACTGCATTATTTTATCTACGTCTGGATTGGCTTATCTGTAATCTGTTATCAGCCTCTTCCGCTGGACCCTACGTGCTGTGAGGACAGAGGTCAGACCCGTCGTGCTCCCCGTTGCATCTTCACACCTCGAGCAGTGTCTGGCACATGGTCACGCTCACCGAAGAAACAAGTACATCACCTTCAACATTAAACAGTGCTCCGAGGAGGGTGTTAAGCGAGTTTCTCCTTCACTCAACATTTGAATGCTCGTTTTCACTGCAGATATAATCTATGTATTACATGTGTATTCGAATTTGAGGCATCATCTGTTATCGCTCTCATATAAATATACCTGCCAGGATGAGGTGCCCCTTTACTAAAGCCAGACCCCCTCACAGACTCTGGGGGTTGACCGAAAGGTTTTATTATACTGAAGTTTGGGCTAAAGGTCTGTCCACACCCAGAATGTGTAACTCTTGTGCAGTTTTATCTGTCGGGGCAGTTCTGACCTGTGTTTCGGTGGCCAGTCCACAGCGCCAGGCCCTGGAGCCGGTGGCTGGCCGGGCCCAGGCCGCTGCTCACACAGTGCGGGCACAGACCAGGAGCTCTGCCTTGAGGGGCACAGCCGCCAAGCAGTGTCAGGGGCAGCCGGGAGATCTGACTTGGGTCCAGAGACAAACCTCAAAACAGGGTAATAATGAGTGCAGATTTTTTTTTTTTTGGTCCAGACTCATCAATAGAGTTGAACTTACAAACAAATAAAAATGGAAATTTTTATTTTCACTATCGTTTTTATTATTCTTGAGCGAATAGGATGCACAGTCAGTGAGAAAGAGTAACCAGTGAGAAACAGTAATCAAACTGTACCAGTAACTACAGAGTTCTTGTCTTCTCAGGAGCTCTTTGTGCTTGTATTGTTATATGTTATAATGTGGCATGTACCAGGTGGATAAGAAATGAACCAGTCTGCAAATATTTTTACTACCTGAAATCGTATGTCAACTATAGTTGAAAATAATTTTTTTTAAGATTTTATTTATTTATTTTTAGAGAGGGAAGGGAGGGCGGGAGGGAGAGAGAGAGAAAGAGAGAGAGAGAGATCAATGTGTGGTTGCTGGGAGACATGGCCTGCAACCTAGGCATGTGCCCTGACTGGGAATTGAACCTGTGATGCCTGGTTCGCAGCCCACGCTCAATCCACTGAGCTATACCGGCCAGGGATGAAAATAATTTTAAAAAATTTTTACTTACCCCTATATCATGTCTGCAAAAATGTTATAAAACAATGAGATTGCCCTTCATTTGCTTCCAGAAGTTATTTGCCCAAGGCAGTAATGGGTCTGTGAACATATGCATACGTACAGAGTAAAACCCCCACGTTGGAGAGAGGTGGAAGGGGTCCTAAGGTCCAAGGAAACTTCAGAGACATATCGCCAGTCCCAATGCATGGGCCTAATTTGGACCTCGACTCAAACAAACTGTTAAATAAATTGGTGGGGCACTGGGGAAATGTGAACACTCACTGGATATCTGATGACAAAAAGAAATTACTGTTAACAGTTTTTAGATGTGAAAATGATACTGTGGTTACTTTGTAAGAGTTCTTTTCTTTAGTTATACACAAGCATCTATAGATTTTTTTTTCAAAGGACTCCACTGGAAGGGAAATGGGTGGGGTGGGGGGTGGAACGGAACCAGTTGTGAACAGGTGGGTGCATGGGGATATTATACCATCCTCTCCTTTTGTATATGCTTTGGAATCTTATGTAACTACATTTTAAAACAAGACACAGGTATATTGATAGCCAAATATAAATTCGGTTTTTAAATATCACATAGACACTTTTGGGCTCAGTGGTGTGCTCTGGATGCGTGCACCTCCGAGGGCGAAACGCTTAGCCCGCTAGTCCTCCCACAGCCCTGCCGCTCCCTGATCGCCGTGGCAGGCCTGCTGAGTCCCTGGGTTCCCGACTGGGCTTCCGCTCTGTGGGCCTCCTTCCCAGGAGGGCGGCAGTGTTCCGGTCTGGTCCATCCCACGAACATTCACGGAGTGCCTCCTTCAGCCCAGAGTAATTTCTGCCTCTGCTGGTGGGATCCTCCCCGAGCATCTTCTCAGGGCCACGCTCCTTTAATGAGCTCCTCTGTCTCCAGATCCGCTTTCCTCTCCACTGCCCTTTCCCTCTGCATGGGATACACTCAGATGTCTCTGTTAAAAACCCGAGTTCCCCTGGTAGCTTCATCTTCCTGTAATGCACAGGGGTGTGTGCACACGCGCACGCACACACACACTCTTCTCTCATCCCTTTATGGCTACACTTCTGAAATGAGCTTAAAAAACCTTTCAAATCTCAGTTTGTTGAGTGTTTAGTAAGCGCCACTAAGTGTTCAGACATGGTGGAGAGATGTGACAAAAATCGTAGCCTTCATAAGGTCATTGAAACTTGTAGGCTTGGAGTTCTGGTCTGCAACAGGTTTATGCTCTAGTCTGGAGACAACAGTCCCGGGTGAACCGGGCTGAAGGACACTTCAAGTGAGCGCACCACTGCAGGCTGAGGCAGCACTGGGGCGGCTGAGGCAGGGCTTGAGCTGGACTTAGAGCAGTGGACGAGGTTTGGAGGGCTGAAGAGGGAAGGAGGCGTTTTATGCCAATTTTTTGCATGAGAACACTTGTGAAGGTTGGTGGCTGCAGCTTGTTCTGAGGACAGGGGGGCTGGCCTGACCACAGGGGCTGGCTGGGGAGGGCCTCTGAAGGCCTTGACAGGTGGAGGCACTTGAGGCTCTGAAAGACAGCTCTGGTTCTGCTTTTTCTTATTGCGGTGGGGCAGGGGCACTGCCGAGGAAGGGAGTGGAGGGATGGGTGGTACCAAGGAGCAAGGCTACACCTGGTTAAACCTGATTATAAGGAAGGAGCATGCTGCTAACAGGAAAGGCTGAGGCAGAGACCCTGCAGGGGGCCTTTGCAGTGTGACACTGCGCAGGGCCTGACCTGGTGGTGGAGGTGGTGGTGGTGGTGGTGATAATGGAAACTTGACTCCATGGCCGAATGAGAGCAAAGAATGGGTGGAGCCAGCCTGGCCCTGGGATTCTGAGTCTTGGGAGAGTGGGTCCCATTGTCCTCGGATGAGGCATTGCCCCATGAAGTCGGGCTCCAGGCCATAACACACCAATTAACCATCATATGTGGACTGTATTGGAATCTTGAATTTTACAAGTAAACTATTAAAAAGTTATAATGGAAATGTTTGGATTCTGCCTGGATTCCATAATATTAAAAGAATTGTTTACTTTTAAGTGTCCTAATGGTATTATAGTTGAGTTCTTATGTTTTGGAGAGACACGCTGAAATCTGAACAGATGATATACACTCGGGTTTATTTCCGAGTTATCTTGGGACAGGGGAGAGAGGGTGCAGGATAGATGAAGCCGGATTGGCTGTGAATCGTTAGCTGTTGAAGTTTGGGGAGAGGGGGTGGGGTTCATTTCACTCTTCTCTCTACCGTTGTATGCATGTGAAATTTCCCTTGAAAAAATTCTGGTTCTCGGGTAATGCCAGTCTTACCCTGGGCCTCACAATTCTCAATTCCAATCAGAAATCACAAGAGGCATTTTGAGCTGTGCCATGTTGATCTCTTGTTACATTTCAAAACAGAAATTTGGTCCACTTCTGTTTTGCCTAAAGCAGAAAAATTCACTCACTGGAAAGAACTGATGCTTTGCTTTGTTGTGGGAAAACAAACTGGGAGGTTCACATGACCTCCTTTATCATAGTCACGGAAAGGGTCCAGCCAGCTGAAGAGGCAAAGACAAAACTCAAGAGAAATGTCACGTTTTTAGGTAGCTAGAAATAATTGCTTCTTCCGGGACAGCCAGTCCGAGGGGCGGTCTCTGGCAGCGGAGCGCACGGCACAGGTGTGAACGCTGATACTGAGCTGAAAAACTGCAGCCTGAGCCACAGCTGCCGGCCAAGAGGCCAGGGCTACCGTGGTGGCAACCACACATTGCCCAAGCAGGGACTGGGGGCAGAAGAGTAACCCCAACACCGGTTATTCTGGTGCCCAGCACACGGCACCTCTCTCACTTACAAACCACAGAAAGGGAGGCTGCCCTGACAATGTCCCCAGCTGTGCACAAAGGGGACACCAGCCATCAGGAGCTGGTGAAAGGTCCTATGAACTGCCACGAAGCCCCACAGTTGGGAGGCCACCTCCCAGGCCACAGGACAGTGACCAGATTTCTTTTTCAATGAGTGGTCCCAGACAGAACAGATCCTTATGCTTGTAAACTAGCAAGCTAGGAAGGTCAATTCTGAACTTGAGTAAGTAACACCATTTTCTTTTTTTTTTTTTTTTCACTTTTTTAAACCATTTTTTTTATTGTTGTTCGAATACAGTTGTGTCCATTTTCCTGCCAACACTTTTCCCTGCCCCACCCCTCCACACCTTTCACCCTGAACCCTACCCCCTTCGGCTTTCCCACGTTCCTTGATGACCCTTCCCCTTCTTTCCCCCATTATCTTCCTCCCCCTCCCCTCTGGTTGTCAGTGTGTTCTTTATTCCCATGTCTCCGGTTCTATTTTGCTTGCTTGTTTGTTTTGTGGTCCTTTTCTTTAATGAGGAGAAAGGTTGCAGCGGGGAGTGGGAGGCTAGGGGATTAACATAGGTGTGTGCTTCCCTGGGGACAAACCAGCACGAAGTCAGCCTGAGAACCCAGCTCAGTGAGCGTGTGAGGGCCTGCTCCGTGCCAGGCACTGTGGACGGAGCCGGGATGGATGAGACACGATTCCTGCTTTACGGAGAACACACACAGGAAAGGGAGGAGACAGGTGCCCCAAACTCCTGGGTAAATATTGAAACAGAAGGGCAGGGAAGTCCTGTGACTCAGGCAAGGTAACTCTGTAACTAAAGTCTGACTTTGGGCAAATTGGTTAATCTCAATTTTTTGTCTATAAAATGGGGCAATTCTTGTTTTGCTGACACTGTAGAGTTGTGAGGACCAAGGCTATTAAAATAATCGCAACAATAATAATGAATGAAGATGCACCCGCAGCTGTAGGAGGAATAGAAAAGGCTTTCAGACCCTCTCACCTAAGGGCCTGTGAGGGGTGCTCAAGGAGGGGTGCCCCTGTGGACGGCAGCCGAGGCCCACGGCAGGTTCCTGACGCAGGCGCCACCCCCTCCAGCCGGCCCCAGGCGTGGTGGTGCCCTGTGCCCTCGTGCCCGTAGTTGGTCCCCACTGGGCACCTTGTCACACCGGAGCAGCCTGGGCTTGAGCCCCACTCCCCGACTCGTTCAGACTCGCCTGAATCAGAGGGTGAAGGCACTTGGTTCCAGTAATCTTCGCCAATCTCACAGCCTGGGAGCCAGAGGGGCATTCCGGAACGTACTGTCCAGTCCTCCTGTCTGCGCGGAGGAAAAGGAGATCTGGGCTGCTAGAGGGCGCTGAGGCGGCGGCACCACCGGTGCCGGTGCCGGTGCGGGTCCCATTCTCTGGGCTCTCCTGGTCCCCCAGAGCCGCTTCTCTTTCCCGGGAGCTTTTGCCTCCATGGCCTCTGTTGCCTGTTTTAACCTTGGTCCTTCTTGTCTCCAAATACCTAATTCAGCCTAACATCCAAGGAGGAGTATTTAGAACAAATAAAAAAGGTGGGTTTTTTTTTGTACTTAGCAAATGCTTTTATTTTTTAAATCTTTTATTTTTTCCCTATTACCATTTAGTCTTCTTAGTCACCTTTTCTCAAGCTCTCTGTTCTCTGGCAAAATGCTGCCTTAATGCCTGTTATGTGGGACCCTGATCACAACAAGGGCTCCCCGAGATGAAAATGAGCTGTCCCAGCCCCCAGGCAGCTCTTGGTTTAGCTATCCCTGACATACTTTCTCCGTGGCCTAGTTCCCTGTAGTCACACGTGCGTGCCTCTTCACTTCCCGAGGCTTCCCGTTCACACCTGCCCGGCAGCTTCCACCCCCCCGAGTGTGGGCCCAGTGAGCAGAGAAGTAGTCGGCAGCCTCACCCTGGAGGGCTTGCCACCCACCTTGAGTGCCTCTTCCTGACCCTCGGGGTTCGCATGGAACCTCAGGAGTGTGTCAGCTCTGCTCTCTCCTGTCCCCAAAGAATTTGGTTTTGCCCTCAGCGAAAGGACTGCCTTCCTCCAGTTTGCCCCTGGAGTGATGGCTTTGGTGTCCCCCAGCCTTCTCCCCCATCACCTCTGGGTGTAGCTGAGCTGCCTTGAGTCCGCGCTTTGAGGTGTTGTATGGAAAAACAATAGAGTTCGGTGGAGAGTGATGTGTGCAAGTGAGGACACAGGGGTCCAGTGGGAGGCTGGGCTGGAGATTCTGAAGTCCCTCCCGGCTCTGACACTTCTGGAAAGGTCTCTCCAAAGGCAGACAGCCTGAAAAACCAGCGGGGTTCTACTGTGTGTGCTCAGACCCAGGGCCAACTCCTCAGCATTTTAAATGACCGTGGGCACCAAGTTTGACTTCGGACTCTCCCTGCTGTCCGATAAGGTCCCCTAGTTAGGGACAAGGTGCAGGGGACCGGGATTCTGTGGCCAGTGTGCACACTTGTGAGGCGGCGCTCTCGTCTATGGAAGGGTTCCCAGACCCTGGTGTTCCTTCCACCTCCGCTGGAGTCAACACCCTTCCCTGTGCCAAAATACTGGGGCACGGGCCCCAGGTGGCAAGGCTTGGTGCCCAACTCTGGGAGAGCCCACGGGCACCACGTTCTACTGAACGAGCCATGACTTGTCAATTATTTGCTCCTCTGGAGAAACCTCAGCCTGAAAATCTGTTTAATTACCATGGGAGGTAATCTTTTAAACATAGCCCTACATTCTTTAAAGGCTTTTCCCTGGGAGAGTAGGAAAGTTTATCTGAACGTGGGATTGGATTGTTTATTTTCATTTCCAGCAGAAGGACTATTACCTGGTAGTTATCAAGAAGTCTGAGCCCTGGCGGATTTATTTTTTAAGTCTGTTCCTCCTCACTGGTAGTTTGTCAGTTACATTGTAATAATTAGTCTGTAGTCTTGTCATTCTCTTTCTCAGTGTGAACCCTTCACTTGGCTCCGTGATTCCAGGCCTATAATTACTTGGTATTTTTCTGGTATCCCTATCAGGTTGGGTTCCGTACATTACCATAGATGAGTGTAGTGTCAACTCTCAAGGGTTTGCTCGCTAGGAGAGGGTCATGCCTGTAACTCCATTAGCCTCAGAGACCCTCCTGGAGCTGTAGTCACTCAGACACCAATTTTTCCAACTTGGGGCACCCCGGCAGATTCATTAAATCCTTCCCCACTAGAACGCAAGCCTAGGCCAGCAGGCGCTCCGGTGCTGGGTTCCCCCTGGCGGCCCTGGGCCCGGAGCAGTCCTGCTCGTAGCAGGTGAAGTGGCTGAAAGTCAGCAGGTGGTCATGTGGGGAGGGTGTGTACTGTGTCACAATATGAACGAGACACAATATCAAGCAGAGCTTGGCGGGCCCTGGCCCCTGGCCCGGGGCTGCCCGAGGCCTTTCCCACATCAGTTTAAGAGCAAGTGGTCTTGAGGCATTTTCTGAACCTGGTTCTATAGGCGAAGATCTCTGGGCCTTGAAGAAATTACCTCTGTGGGTTAAGGAAAGGAGGAATTGTATTGGATACAGAGTTGGAAGGGGAGGAAAAAGGAGTTTGTGGAACACTGATTAAATGTTGGGCTTAAATATCTTTTTCCAGGTCCCGACGGGGAGAAAAGCTGGCCCAAGAACTATCCATCATGCGGGGGCCAGATGCAGTCCCCAATAGACCTGCACAGTGACATCCTCCAGTATGACAGCAACCTTGTGCCCCTTAAGTTCCAAGGCTACAATGTGTCTGCCAATGAGCAGTTTACGCTGACCAACAATGGCCATTCAGGTGAGGGAGACTCCCCGGAGAGCTGCCGGGGATGTCTGAGCTTCTCTCCGCTCCTTGTCTGCCCTCTTCCATCTCTCGGGGAGGAGGCTCCATGGAGACACCCGGGGGAGGGCCAGGGGAGCCCTTGAGGGCGGCTGGGACCGCTCTCTCCGGGGAATGCTGGAGGCCCTGGGCTCAGGCCACTCTGCCAGGGAAGCACCTCTCAGAAGCAGCACGGGTCCTGAGATGGGAGGGGACAGGCCTGAGCCCCTCGGCCATTGGCTGCGGTGTGGGAATGAACTCCTGGGCATCATGAACTCAAGGAGCCACATGGTTCACTGCGGGCACACACCCAGCCTTTGGAGTCAGACAAACCTGGCCTGGACTTCTGGCTTGAGTGCTTATGAGTCATGGGACTCTGGGTAAGACTTTTAACCTCCTTGAGCTTCCACCTGGAAAATGGGCAGGCTGGTGTATCCCGTGAATGCGTTGGGATCTGTTGTAGAGCAGGTGCCTCGCAAATAGCAATTGCTGTTGCAGTGATAGAATTCTACAGCTTGGCAGGTACTTTATTAAAGGTTCTATCTTCGTAGCCAGGTGTGTGATGCATGGATATGTAAACAAACTGCCACCCATTGGTCTACTATCTGTTTTCCTGCCATCATTTTGCAAGGGGAACCGAGAAGGTGCAGGTGCCACTGGAATTGCTTTAGTGAAATAGGGACATTCTCAGGATAAGAGGCCAGGCTTCTGATCCACAGGCTGCCCCTCTCCAATCTCCACCTTGCTGTATCCACCTGCCCCAGTCTGGGCCTGGGCATGTGTTGTCTCCCTGACTCTGAGCTTGCCTCTCCACTTCCCACAGTGAAGCTGAGCCTGCCCCCGAGCATGCATATACAGGGCCTCCCATCCCGCTACAGCGCCACACAGCTGCACCTGCACTGGGGGGACCAGAATGACCCCCGAGGTTCCGAGCACACTGTTGGTGGGGAGCACTTTGCTGCCGAGGTGAGTGGGGTGCCTGGCTGGCAGAAGCTGCCTGGCGGTGGGTGACCTGGCATTCTTCCATTTAGCTGGCGTGCAGATAAGATCCAAGCCCACAGGTGGGACTGGGGGGCACAGCCCCCTCAGCACCATAGGAAGGTGTAGCTACTCTGACCTCCCTGCAGCTCCTCTGTGGTGTCCTGGTCCCCTTTTTCTCCTAAACAGGCTGGGTTTGTCTCTATCTTTTACTGAGCAATGCTGCTCAGAAGGCAGTGCTCCCGGGGGGGGGGGGCACCGTGGGACACATATGCCCTTTTCTAGACATCGCCCTTCTGTTGGCACAGATTAAGATCCCACCAGCTTGTCTAGCTGATGCATCCCGCTGCTGAGCCATACTGGGTTAACTGTCCCCCCACACCTCTGTATCTTCACACTCCATGCTGTTCGCACAGGTCCTTCCCATCACATCTTTCCTTTCCCTGGACATGGGTTGTACTTTGAATATGGGGATCCAGGTCCAGGGCTACTCTTCTATCGTACTTGGCCACATTCAGAGCCCCCATGGCCTTGAATTTGGAGGTGTGTTCCGAATGTTTACAGTGTGATACAAGGAGATAAATACTACTGATCAGCCAGTGTTGCCCACAGTAAATACTGACATGACCACTTTCCTCTGTTCTTAATTGCTGAACTGCTTAATGTCTCAGGCTAATTATCAGTTGAGTTACCAATGTGGAAAGACTATAATTCTGGAGAGGCAGGATGGCACTACTGGAGGTGCATGTATTTCACACCAGGCCCCTCTCCAAACCTCCAGGGCTGCAGCCCTTCCAGGCTAACTGCAATATGGAGGCGCCAACCTTCTCATGGGGAATGAAGACAGAGTTACGGTGCAGGCTGGGAGGGTTTGGACATTTCAAGATATTTCTAGTGATTGTATTTTCTGCTATTAAGCCTCATCATTAGACCAAGAGTCTGGTGAAGGTGGACCATGGCGTCAATAACAGAAAATGCATCAGGTTAACCCTACTTTGGTGGATTCTCTACGCAGGGTCCTCGAGGACGTGCAGGTTCTTCAGGGTTGCATCTACATACACAATCTCGTAGTCCTGTCGGCAGGGAATTCCCTTCTGTTCTGTTAGCCTTCCCCCCACGCCCCCCGCCCTTGATTTAATCTGAGCACAGTGAGGAAAGTGCTAAGACAGATAACAAGCTCAAAGTCAGGCATGAAAAAGAAATAAGGCCCTAGGGCCTCTGGGGTTCCGGCCATGTAGAATTCCGCTCCAACTGTCAAAGCAACGCCAGGCGAGGATGGTGTGGGGCAACATGGGAGGCCACACCCTTCAGGGGAAAGGGTGAAATAGGAGCCCCTAAGGAATCCTTAACAGAGTACCACTTAAAAGAAGCAATAATTTGATATAACTTTTAAAAATTAGAAAGGGCCACTTGAAAAGTGGGGGACGTCGAGCTGTATTCAGTCAACTATTCTTGAATTGTAACTATAACCACATAAGATAGAAGAAGGCATGGGTAAAGAAAAATGGAAGAGAGAGACAGTCCCAATGCGCCGCAGCCCCAGGAGGCGAAGGGCCAACAGAAGTGTGTGCGTCACAGCCGTGGGTCTACTTACTGACGCGGCATTCGGAGAACAAGTGATGGCCCCTTAGGATGGAAAACCAGGTTAAACATTGTCAGAATCTGCCATTACAATGTCTTGATGCCTACCTAGACTTTTTGTTCACTGGAGACCAAGCATTAGACCATATATTTTAACACATGTGAGGAAGAAGGATACATAATTTAAGCCTGGTGAAGAGAACCCCTGCGTTTTCTACGCACTTCTCTCTCCACATGTCTAATTATAAGGTGGCTCTCTTGGCTCTTGTTGTGGCAGCGGCATCATGCCCATCTCCCTGTCATCCGTCCCCAACAGAACTGTCCCCAGTGAAACATCGGTAGAATTGGCTCCCTGGATAGTATTCCCTATTGTTATCTTTAGTGTCCCATACCCAGGAGGAAATGTTAATGAGTTGTACCATCGTTGCTTTCAAGAGGATGGGCCAAAACCCGTGCGGAAGTTTCCTTCTTGGAAGCCGTGGTCCCAGTTCCTGAGCTTTCTTCAGCTGTGTTAAATGTTACCTCATCCCTGGGCCCAATTATGGGGGAATTAGGAAAAACAGCTCAAGTATTAAAATGGACAGTAAAATCTTCTGTAGGGAATAGCGGAGGTAGTGGCCTTTGAGTGTATTCATCAAATTTTATGGAAGTGAAGCAATTTAGCTTGTTCATACAAAGAGGCTCGTCCCTTTCGGCCCACAAGCATCATCTTCTCCAGTGCCCTGCGTTAGCCTCCTGGCACGTTTGGAGTCCCAGCCAGCCTGCGGCTCTGCCATTTCACTCCTAGCTGTTCATCCAGGAGAAATGGAAGCATTTGTCCACACCAAGGCTTGCACACAAATGATCGGGAGCAGATTTCCTTGTAGCAGCCAGTGCGGATCTGGAGGCTGGAAGGCCCAGATCCAGGTCTTGCGGGGCGGGTTGATGGCGGGTGCTCTCTCCCTTGGCGTGTGGACAGTGGTCTTCTCGCTGGCTCGTCACATGGGGTGGGGGGAGGGGAGAGAGCATGTGACCTTACCCAGACTTTATAAACCTAAGATTTCCCAAAAACTTCTCTCCTTCTCACTTTGATAATGACAATTTATGCTTTGAAAAAATGAATTTAGAATTTGTTCTTGTGAAGGTTAGTGTCCATATTCATGGAGCAAGATTTTTGTCTTATTGCCAGTTAAAATACACCTGATAAAACCTCGATAAGACCATGTGGTGATTTTCTCTGCCAGAGCGATAAACATGTGTCCTCTCTGGACACAATGATGAGTAACTTACAGTTAGAGGTTTACTGCCCCAGACCCCTGTGCTTCCAGGTCAAGTGCAGAGTGGCCAGACAACATGAGACTATTTTGGCCCGGGGTCCAAAACAAGCAAATAGAATCAGAAGGGAGAAGTGCTCCAAAGTACCCAGGGTTTTTCATGGCTAGTATAAAAACTCACTCACTCACTTATTCATTCATTCATTCATTCACTCACTCACTCACTCATTCATTCACTCATTACCTATAGTGCACATGGTACTTTCCAAGCACCGTATCAGACTCTGGGATACAGTGGCTCAGTAAGAGGCAGTCTGCCCTGGCAGAGCCTGCAGGGAGGAATGAGGGAAAAGGGAAACTGGGAAGGCCATGAGGGGAGGGCCTGAGAGGCATAATCTACCTGGGGGGAGGTCTGTCCTCCCCATTGGATTCCGGCCTCCTGCAAAAGTGAAAGGTTCCCATGAGTCGTGCACCCCCTTATCGGCAGTTTCTTGTCCACTGCAGCTGCATATTGTCCACTACAACTCGGACCGGTACCCCAATGACAGCACTGCCAGTAAAGAGCCGCAAGGCCTCGCCGTCCTAGCTATCCTCATAGAGGTAAGAGATGTTAAGAGGGGTTTTATATGAAATTCAAAGCTGGGGTGCTGTCAGACTCGGCGTTTGGTTCCATGCACACCTGTCTGTGGGGTGTGCATGGCCCAATCGCATTTAGGCTGTGTCTTGCCTCCAGAGCAGGAGGTGTTCCCCCACAGAGTTGCTTCTCTCTCAGCCTGGAGGCAGCACTGTCTGTGGCTGGGCAGCAGAAACGGGCATCTCTCTTGTGACATTGGGAAAATGAGCTCTAGTCCCCAGCCAACTGCATAAGGCATGGAATTGCCCAGTTGGATGGCACAAGTGAGTGTGTGTGTGTGGGGGGGGAGGGTGGAAATCATTCAATTCTGCACCATCTGATGCCTGAATTCCTAACACAACTGGCATCCAAGTTCCATCCTTTGTATGAACTCTGGGATAAGTTCTTTCCTAATCCCAGAAAATGGGACTATCTCCTGATTCACTTGTGTTAATTTTCCCTAATGAGACCATATGTATCTTGTTTCTTACTTGCCTTGTATGAACTCACACTCCCTTAAAGTTCGGAAGGACATGCCTTCTGGCTCACAGCCAGATAATCAGGAGCACAAGCTATATCTCTTGCTCTGGGACACTGCAGCCCCAGTGCCTCCAGCTGGAAACATTATGTCCTGAGCTACAGAGGGGCAGGACCACTGTGCCACCCCATGCCAGCCTAGTAACCCATCATGGCCTGGCAGTGGCGACCACGTACCCCCAGCCAGGCCCTTCAGTGAGCAGTTGTCGGTAGGGCTCGGCCTACAGAATCTGCCCCAGTTCAGCCTGCCCTGTCTCCACTGCAGATGGGCTCCTTCAACCCTTCCTATGACAAGATCTTCAGTCACCTTCAAGATGTGAAGTACAAAGGTGAGCGGCCTGGGATGCTAATCACCCTTGAAGAAGGATGTAGGGGCTCCTGAGTGACCTGAAGGGAAACGAAAGCTGAGGGCAGGTGCTGCCGGGACCAAGCCCTTGGGTCAGAGGGCCCAGGAAGGGGCTAGTTCATGTTTCTAGGCTCAGTCACATGCTCAGCTGCTCCTCTGCCATGGTGAGTGAGGGCGACGCCATCCCCCAACATGTCTCTCCAGGTCAAGAAGTGCACATTCCGGGTTTCAGCATTGAAGAGCTGCTTCCTGAGAGGCCTGAAGAATATTATCGCTACCAAGGGTCCCTGACCACACCTCCTTGCCACCCCACTGTGCTCTGGACGGTTTTCAGGAACCCCGTGCAAATCTCCCAGGAGCAGGTGAGTGTTGTGCCCCTCAAGTCAGAGACCGCATGGTGCCACCCAAATCATAACTGATGACTCACTGTCCTCACTTAGAGTTCACTGGTGGCTATTCAAATGCTCTCCAAATGTCACGGGTGTGTGGGAAGCATTGTGACCATTACATGGGGCTAGCAAGTCAAGCAGGAAAATGAATCCATCCCTTTAGAAAAGAGTTGTTAAGTTGCATTTCCTAGTCTGTCCCTCTGTGGACGGTGTTCACCTCTCAGGTGGGAGAGAGCACGCTTCCTTCTTGGGGGGGAGTGAAGGAAGGATCAGGTTAAATCATTTAACATGCGGGAGCTGGGACACAGCAATGAGTGAGGCTCTCTGCCCTCAAGAAGCTCACAGTCTAGTATAAAACAGGGCAACAGAAGCCTCAGCAAACATCTCTAACCCACTCATTTTACAGGTGATGGAGGTGAGGGTTAGAGAGTTGACAATACTACAGGATCACCGCTGGTTAGTGACAGAGCTAGGACAGGCCACTGCCCGTCCCTCTACTCCGCAGTCTCAACTCACCGAGGGGAAAAAAAGGCTGTCAGGGGAGGGCCGGGGCAGTGCAGCACACTGGCTCGTGGCCCACCCCGCCCATCACCCCTCGCTGTGGCTCCTTTCTCACTATGAGCTACTGATCTGAGTAACCGAGAGAACAGGCAGCAAGTAGGCGGATAGAATAACGATGTGATAAATCAAGGGGGGAAATGTGTGGGGAAGCAGTAACACCCTAACCCAGAAACAGCCTTGGAGACAGATTGTGTAATCTACGTGGGTATATGAAAACTCCATGGAACTGGCAGTCAGATGACCTGTGAAATCCTGCCTCCCTCTCTTTGTTCCTTTTGATGGGACCTGCTAGGGCCCTCTGATTTAGAGTTGGGTTCCAAATCAGGCTCAGGACAGTAGTGCGGTCTCAGGGAGAGACTGAGGGATGCCTCCTGCACCCCAGAACCCCCTACCTGCACACAGATTTCAGGCACAACCTGAGGCTAACAGCACTGACCTTCCCCCAAGCCCGGGAGGTGGAAGGCAGAGCAGCTCACCCCATGGCCAGTCACCCGGATGCCCACAGGGGAGGGGAGCAGTTCTCTGGCTTTCCCACTGCTGTGTGGCCCACAAGGCTCTGGAGGTGAGAGCTGGTAGTCTCTTCCTCCCAGAGGTCAGGCAAGGGGGCCGTCCCTCTGCCTGCAGAGTGTACTTCTGCTCTTCTCCCCGCAGCTGCTGGCTTTGGAGACAGCTCTGTACTGCACACACGAGAACGACCCATCCCCCGTAGAAATGGTCAATAACTTCCGGCAGGTCCAGAAATTCGATGAGAGGTTGGTGTACGTCTCCTTCCAACAAGGTGAGGCAACACAGGGTGTGTGGGGTGGGTGAGGGGGGAGTGTGGTGCCAAGGTGCTCGTTGAGTATGGAGTGGGGTGCCCTGCCCTCGGGTTTTGTCCCAGATGCCTTTAGGTGGATTAAGAACAACTCTGACCACCAGAACCAAGGTACACGAGCAGCTATTATGTGGGGGTTTACTGAGGTCGCCCTGCACCCGCTCTTGACTTCCCTGAGCCTTGGTAGGAAGCACAAGCCAGGGCCTCCAGGCACATGGACAGGAGCCCTCATTAAACTTGGGAGTCTCCCCTGCTGGGGGGAGAGAGTGCTCTGGGGGACCTCTCCGCTCTGGAGACCCACCCCTTCTCCTAAGACGTACGATAGCACCCCTTTTATGAGATCACACTTCCTACTTCTTATTCTGGGCTTTCTTAGCATCATGGCCCATCTCCAGCCTTGCCAGGTGATTCACGGCACTGCCAGCCCCATCAGTGTCCAGGGACGCTCCTTTGCAAGGAGTCACAGCCACGGTCACAAGCAGCTCATGGTCTAATGTAGAAGGGCCGTCCAGCAAGACAGCACGGGCGCTCACTGTCTTCTGTCTCATCTCCTTGAGGCTTGCTTGAGCGCAGGCACACAGGGTCTGTACCTAAAATGACACTGAGCAGTTTTCCTTATTTCTGATGCTAGGAAAGCTCAGTTCTTCCTTTGAAATCGGCAACCCTAACTCCCCAGAAGGACATTTAACACCTTTACTTGCTCAGGGTCTACATCAATACTGCTGGAATCTAGGGGTCCAGGAAAGCGGGGTAAAGGAACACTCTCGGGGCCCACACCCTCCTTCATGCCTCCACATTTACTGTCTCACTGGAGATGCTTGAGCAGCTCCCAGCACGGGAGTCTCGGGCGGTCAGACGCAGGTAGGCCTGTGGAAGCACCACATTATCCTCTTACACGTCATTCGTGACCGAACTGGATCAGATCTTCACATTTAAGGATGGCCCCCTCACCCACGTGCCAGAAAATCAGCCCTCCTTGTCTCACGTGGTGCACCATTTTATTCCTTTCTTATTGTGAGGTTAATACGATCACCTGCTGAGCTTGGGGGACACACGGAGACCGTATTTCAGAGCACTAGAAACATGCCCTTCTCAATCAACCCCAACATCCGGTCAGAATTCTGTCCTTTGTCGGCTACCTAATCAGGAACTGCCCAAGAATTTCTCTCTCATGTTCTCCTCTCCAGATAGCACTAGTTAAGGCTATTTCCCTCACTTTTCTGGTCTGAGAACTGAGCCTGTGAGCAAAGGACCTTCCTAAAGGTTGAGGATGCATTGGATACGTGATGATGACTGTGAAATCTTCTTTCCCAGGAAATGCTTCCAATGTACAGAATTACCCCTTTGTGACCTATTGTGGACATAGCTTTCTCTTTTCCTGTTCCTCTAAATGGAGTATGTAGTAGTCAAAGGTTAAGTGGAAGTACTTCAACTCGTAAATAAAATAAAATCTCTGCCTGGAGATAAGGGACTTTGCCCACATAGGTAGATTCTTGCTTGTGATTCAAAGATCATGATCAGCTGTTCTCTGGGCTAGTGTATACAAGTCACAAGTCACAAACCACGGGGGACAGAGTGACAAAGACTCCCCTTAGTCAGAAGTAGGTTCAAGGCCTCGCTTCCCTTCTGTGTGGCTGCATGACGTGGCCCAATGAGGTCCTTTCTTGGGCCTTGCTTTCCTTGGCCACAGGACAAAGGTCGGACTGGGTGAGCTAACGACCTCCCAGTGCTATATGTTACAGTTCCAAGCAGACACTAACAACTACCCATCCTGACTTTACATTGCAGGGACAGTGTTTGAGGGCAGATACAGAGGATCAGAAGAAACCACGCAGGAACTTGAGTCTGACATCCCGAAGTAACCCTCCACTTGTAACCGCCAGCAGTGGCATTGGGAGTAATTAGCCATCTTCTTAGACCGGCAGAGGTCTAAGCTGGCGCTTGCAGGCCGGGCAGTGCAGTCAGACGTGTAGCAGGGCGCTTCGGTAGAACATCCCAGCCTGGCCAGTGGGGCTGGAGGGGCCTCCAGGCGGAGGCCCGAGTCCAGGCTTGGCCTGTCCAGGTCAAAGCCCAATGTGGCTTTGCTGCTGCCTCTCCTGCACAGCTCGCCCGGAGCTGCTGCCCTCAGGAGCGGGAATCCATGACAGTCCAAGGCAAATCCGTTCATTTGGAGGCTGATTATAGAAACTTGGCCAGAATTCTCCCCTCCCTTTCACTCTCAAAAGATGCAGGGAGCAAACGGGGCTGTCACCAAGGAGCAGCGAGGAGGCAGCCCCAGGGGAGGAGAGCCCCAGGCCTCACGTCCCAGGGCACCTGCACTCACAGGGGCCTCCCGCACCGAACTGACGTGGGCCTTGGACATGCCTCAGGAAAGGCGTGTGTGTGGGCCTGTTTGCCAGCGTGAACCCCGAGCAATTTGGACTTGACCCTTTGCACACTCTGCCACTGAGGCACATCTGTCACGAGGTGAGGTTTTCTCAGGATTTTCCCTGGAAGTTGTCAGGAACTTCAGAGTTGGGAGATTTCACCAGGAGGGAAGTAAAGTAAGGAAACCCTCTGGGAGAGAAAGTTCATGGACTTTGAGAGGAGGATCTGAGGTTTAACCAGATTGGAACAACTGGGACTGAATTGTTTAACTTGACCCTGCTTTGCCCTCAGCTGTGCTTACAGTGGAGTACAGGACCCAGTTTCTGTGCTCAAGAGGGCCATAGTCTGACCGTGGCTGCATCCCAGGGCAGGGTTCTTCTGCCCATGCACTACTGGCATGGGGGGCTGGGTAACTCTGGTTGTGGGGGACTCTCCTGGGCACCGGAGCATTAGCAGCACCCTTGGCTTCTGCCCACCAGATGCCTGTAGCATCACCCCATTATTGTAGCCAAAAATGTCTCCAGACACGGCCCAGTGTCTCCGGGGAAGGAGGGCCAAAACTGCCCCTGATGGAGAGCGACTGCCCCGGGGACTCTGCACAATTTTCCTAGGCCCGGACTGATGTTTCCTCCTCAGATCACAGGATTCTGGAGTTCTCGATCATGTGCCCTGGTCTTTATTCTATCACAGTGTGACATTTTCAGTCTGGTGATGGCTACCCCGGAACAGTAAGGTTGGGGTTACTAGTACAGAACAATCAAACCCTAGAGAAACTCTGATCCCCATGTTTTTTTAGAAGTTGAGTATTTTTTTTATATACTTCAGTATGTTCAAGGCCAGGAGTAGCGGGTGACAGAGAATTTTCCACCCTTAAGATCACACATCTCTTTAGCAGGGGTCCGGACGTCTCCCAGGTAGCACCTTTCTTCAGAACCCCTTCATCGTTCTTCTCCTTCCCTTTCGTACAGGTTTTTCTCTCGTAAATGTTGCTCTTTGTTGCCTTTGGTGAAAACGCCCACTCTTTATGGAGAGGTAGAAGTCATACCAGGCACTTTTTTCAGCTCTTAAAAGGTGCCCCTTCTAAGTGGCAGAGACGGAAACTTGAGCTGAAGAGGGGAAATAAGACTCCTTATTTCCTTAAGGTGAGGCCCCGGAGGGAGAGAACACATCCAGGGAGCACTGTGGGTCTCGGGGGAAGTCAGCGCCCAGCGTGAGGAAGGTGAAGGCTTGCGGAGGCAGACTTACAGTCCAGGGGCCCTATTCTTGGTTCCTTTAAAGTGACCTCTTAGCCACAGACACCAGCCTGGGTCCAGATGGTGATGGGCAATCCCGCGAGGGCCCATCGGACCTAAACACGAATGTTGTCTAGCCCTATTTTCAACATGTCAGGGGCCAGAGGAAGCCAAAGTTTCTATAATCATGTCTTTAGTGGGCCTGCTCTGAGCAGCTGCATGCCCCCGCCAGAGAGCCGGAGCCGGGCGTGGGGCTGTTACCCACCGAGAAGCTGTGGAGTAGCATGATTAGAATCCGCTTGACCCTAAGGGAACCGAGAGTTTCACAAAACCTTTCAAGAAGAGACAGAGATAAAAAAATCTTACAAAGCTAAGATGGCTAATTATCTAATTTTTTTGACCAGAATGTATGCTTTGTGGCTATTGACCTTGTGTTTCTATAAGTTCCTATTTGTAAATAAAGTCTGTGAGATGGGAAAGTATCAGTTCTTCCAAAGTACCCAAATGAAAGACCAGAGGAGTTCCTCCCTTCCAACCCCTGCTGGATACAGGGGGCTGAATAGTCAGGAGGAATCATCAAACGAGCTAAGCGGGCAAGCCCCAGTCCCCTCATCTAGAGCAGTTGGCCGCACTGCGTGTTTTCTGAGCACACCCCAGGTTAGGCACTGTGGGGAGCGGGAACCCCACTGTGCGTGTTGCCTTGCTCCTAACAACGAACCTCCGGCAGAGAGCAGACCGTGTGCAGAAAAGACAGTGGGCGGAGGTGTGGGGCGGACAGCTGGACTGCGTGCACATGCACACCCGTGCGCAGGGCGCAGGGCCTCCCTCAGCACAGCGGCTATTGCCGCATGTGCGCGCCGTTGACTTTGCCCACGGTATCCCCTTTGGGATGCCCTGACCTCTCCCACCTGGGAAGTTCTCTCAAAACGAATTCTAACCACGTCCTCCCAGAAGTCTCCTCCATTCCCCTGAAGGTGACACAGCCTCCCTCTTCAGTGCATCCGCAATAACATGTTCACCTGTGAGTCTTAGCGCACCGCTGGTGCTGATTTATTACCATACGGAAAAACAAAAAGACGTCTGTACAGTCCACACGCTATAAGCCCCTTAAGGAAGGGACGACTGTGCATGGCATTGCACCCAGTGCTCACGACAAGTCTGAACGAATGTGACCGATCCACCTCCCTGCCTCTCCCCTGGCCAGTGTCTTCTCTGCAGAACGATTTGAACATAGGCCTGGCAGATTGTTAAATATTAGCTCTGTCTTATCTTGTTCCATTATCAATTTGCCAACAGCATTAAATTGATTCCTTTGTTTAAGAAAAATTAAAGATCAGAACTTAGCTGCCAAGTTTTGAAAGCCTGACAGGGAGCTGCCTAGAGGTGCAATCAGGCTTTCCGTGCTCCGGCCTGACGGGGATAAAGGCCCAGTCCCACCCCAGTCACCCCTTCAGCACCAGCAGCCCCGCACCCAGGGAGCTGGCCATGTCACCCCCCCCCTTGTGTGCCCCACAGGGTGGTGTGGCTCTCTTCTGGGCTGCAGGCCTGCAACCTGGAAGGCAAAGCCCTCGGTCCCCATCATGGCTGCAGAAAACCGGTTCCCTCATGTAATCCGGTGGTAACCTTTTTTGGCAGATTTGTAAAAATTACTTCTTTCTTCAGTTATTTCTTTACAGTGTTAATAAGTAAAGGTCCCCAGTTAAATATGTCCTCCAAATGCAGGAATGTTCTCTGGTGACTGGACACATCTTCCTTCATCCAAAGGGGGGAGTGAGCACGTGGGTTACTTGAGTCTATGACTTGTATGCAGCATAATAACAAGAGTTTTACCACTTGGAACTGGATTACCAAAACTCTGCCTGCCTCTTTCTAGTTTCACTATGTGACATGTCACCTACCAAAATAGTCCATACTTTAAAATAATACTTTGAAAAAGGTTGTATTCCTCTTTATTCAAAATTCTGTTTGAACAAACAGAATTGCAAATAGACCCAGAAAATGCTAGACTTGTTCCAGGAACCTCGAGCTGTGTCAGTGAGGCGCTTGTTCCTCCGGCTGGACTTTTCTGTCTGCACTTGAGGCTTCAGAAGACCTCAAAAGCAGTTAAGCCGCATCCTTCGGTCCAGCAAGACGCCAGTGGAAGACGCAGCTCCTGAGCCAGCCAGACCAGGTAGCGACGGCCCTGCGGCAAGCAGCTTGCCGATCCCCTCCAGGGGTCTGCCCCTTCCTGGGTGAGGCATGTGACAGCCAAGCCCCTCCGTGTCTATGTGCTTTCCTTCTGCGTGTCGTATTGCCCTATCTCCGCTCGCCCTGACTCGTACCAGAGCTCCTCACGGTGAGCGGATGCTCCCCCACGTCTGTTCGGGGCACCCTCTACCAGCCAGCTAGGAGTCCCTCTGCTACTTCCTCATCCGGTGGCTCTCGGGGCCCCTCTGTCAGCCAGCCTGTCTGTGTTTCCCATCTGTCCCGTGGATCTCTACTGGGAACCGCTCGTCTTATTCGCTGTTCAGGAACAAACCATTTCTTTGTGTAATCTGCAGACAAATGTCTCTAGCTCTGTCTCCCCCGCACCGTCTTCGACGCCAGTTCTTGATAGCGTCCCAGAGGCTCTGCTGTGACACAGGCCCTGGTCTGCCTCTCTGGGCCTTAGTTCTCCAGTCGCCCTACCAGCTCTCCCTCTGCCTCCTCGGATCGCCTTGGCTGTTCTACTTTAGTTAGCAGATGCTTTGGTAGCTGCCTCCACGGGGCCCCAGCCCTGGGGGCTTCGTCTGGCTCTGCAGAGAAGCCCTGTTTCCTTGATGGTTGGCGCCATCTCAACTGGCAGGGGTTGGCATCCCAACATTTTCCTGCCCTGGGCTTCCAGCAGGGGAGAATTCCTCGTCCATAGCAGGTTATTCTCTTTGCTTGCTCAGTCCAGCTGCTTTGTTTTTGCTGCAGCAAAGTCTTAGCTGAAAGCACCTGTCCCAGTCTCTAGGGCTTTCCTTGTCTTCATGGTTGCTCCGTCCCCTTTCACTGTCTCCAAGGAGAGGCGACTTGGGCCCTGGAGCAAGGAACCTGGGCTAAAGCCCTGGGTAAAATTAGGCTGTTATTTCTAGGGCCTAATACAGCCAAAGGCACTGCTCAGTGAACCAGGAAACCAGAGTCTCCCTCCAGACAAGACTCCAAGCTGGGCTATTGAGGAAAGTCCTACCCCTGGAGGCCCTGCTTCTGCAGACTTCGCCTGGCTCCCTCAGACCAGGCATGGAGCCCCTCCTCCAGCCCCAGAGCCGGCTGCTCAGTGGTCTGGGGTCTTGTGGCTCTCAAGATGTCTGAGCCAGCTGTGAAAGTAACGACTTCAGAAACTGTCCAGTTTAGGTCAGCTTAGCCAAGTGGTCAGGCTTACTAGTGACAGTCTTCTGTGGTGAGAACTAGTTTGGTACCACAAGCATCTGGAGTTTTAGGAAGGACAAACGTGTATTTCATCAAAAGGCTTAGAAAGGAAACCATGACTAGTTGGGGGTTTTCTGGGTGGTTGTTGTTTTTCAGATTCCAGAGGCCCTGGTCACCTCCAGGTACCTTAAAAAGAAAAAAAGATTACAGTGTGCAGAGGCCACAGCCACGCAGGGAACAGGGCGTACGCTGTGCAGACGCTTGACACTCTTCCCAGGGAAACTCACGCCCTGAGTGTCTCCCCAGGTCACAGACTGGTGCTCGTGTTCAGGTTACAAGAGGAGGCCTGGGACGGGCAGTCAGGCCTGGGGAGCCACTCTCTGCCACCTGGGAGGCTGAGGGCTATTGGTGGTGGCTGACAAGAGCCAAGAGAACAGGTCACCCTGTCCTTTGTGGACAGCTCCCCTTCATACCGACTCTGCTCAGCCTTACGACAGCCCGGGACCACCTGAAGAAGCCAGCCAGAGAGGCTGCGGACTCAGTATGCGATTATGGGAGACAACAGTAGGGAAAGGACGCAGGGCTGACGGCCCCAAGGGAATCAGCCAGACTGGCCCCACGATGGAAGGGGTGAGCAAAACCTCCCCCTGCCATCTCAGGCCTGTTCCCTAGGTTGTCCAGTGGCCCAAGCGTAAGTTCCTGGCCCCCTGCTGGCATCTCATACTTGGTCAGGGCTCACTCCGGGTGTCGGTTGCCACAGTGGGCTCTAAGGACACAGGCTCTGCTTAGTGTCGGGCTGCGTGGCCACCTTCTGCACAGCTCTGGCCTGGAACAAGCACCCCTCCACACACACACACATACACGCACATACTGGAAGTTTCTACTAAAGTCAGAAAATCACCCGACAAGAGTGTATGTATAAACAGAGACTCTCTTTAGAAGGAGGACCTGACTGGGAGAATAGGGAGTAGTTCTAAGAATCTGGAAGAAGCGGGCTGGGCAGCCCAGGGGGGCTTCATGACCGAGTTTCTCGGTCTTACTGAAGAAGATGGAGTCACCCATGACCCTCCCAGGGATGTCCCTGACTATGGAATTTCTCCTTAGATAGCAGGGCACTATTTCAGCCCCACTGAGGACTCCTGACCCACCCCGTTTACCTGCAGCTTGTGAGAGAAGCCATAGTCCCGGCCCCACACAGCACGGAAGGGAGGCTGGCACAGAGCAGGAGTTTCTTCAGTTTATCCAGTGGGGCCAGAGCAAAAATAGAACCAAACCATGAGAAGACTGGATGGGACAGTGCAGAAATCTGGTGACAGGTTCCAACAAAGCTCTGCCTGCCCCAGCCAGCCAGAACGTGGCAGGTCCCTCACTGAGGAAGAGGGATAGGTGCCAGAGAGGAAGGTAACAGTCTGCCCAAGTAGACTCCGATTCTTATCCTTCCTCACCTTCTACTCTGGCCACTTTGTATCAAAAGCTGGAGTCTTGGCCAGGCCAAGAGACTGCTGTGATTAAGGAACACCAGAGGAGGGAATCACTGTGTGAATCCCCTAGGTGGACAGTTCCCTCTACCCAATCTGCATAAGCCCAGTACCTCTCAACAAAATGTAGAGCTTCAACACATTGGTCAAACCTACCATGGTTTGGCTTAGTTAATTTCCAATCTTTTCCTCTCCTTTTGAAGTGCGAGACCCTACCTACGCAGGACTGAGTCTGGGTACGTGGCCGGCTGGCCGTGCATGTGCAGCTGGTGATCGCTGTGATTCCCCGTGTGATCCCCCGTGTGATCAACCCTGTGATTCTTCCAGCCCATCCTCTGTGCTTCTCTGTGCTGTTGCTCTGGCTCCTGGCGCCTTCTCACTGTGAGCCTTACTGTCAAATCACTCTCTGATTCAAAGAGGAACTGCCAATCAAATGCTCCCTAATGAAAGACCTAATCACTGTATAGCATGTGTACAAAGAGCCTATCTAAGATCTTCCATTGGCCATGGTGGAAATCCATTGCCTACAGACATGCCTGAGCCCAATGTGGAGGTCGGGTGGCTGGCTACTTGACCTTGGGGATGGGCCCCTGGTTGTTTTGGACTGCTAGGACTGTGCAGTGGAACTTGGGGGGCAACCCTGATAAAGAGGCAACCTAATGGGCCTTAAGTCCAGCAAGCAGTGATGGAGTAAGTTCTTAGTCTGTAACCCTGGTTTCTCCAAGTGTGGTGCATGGACCACACATATCAGCAGCAGCCAGAGGTGTTTGGTTAAAATGCAGATCCCTGAGCTCCACCCCAGACTGACTCACTCTATGAGGGTGGGATTCAATAGAAGTCTACATTTTAAACAAGCTCTTCAGATGGTCCTGGAGCAAATTTGAGAAGCCCTGCTGGAGAATGACCACGCTTTGCAAATGGTCCCCTCTAAGTAGCCCAGCCAGTCCTGCTAAGCCAAAGACCAGAACCTGAGACCTTATGTGGAGAAATTACACCTTCTGGTTGATGATCATGCAGGTGTCATTTGACTTTACACTCAGGTGTCATCCTTTCAGCGGCCCTGGCTGGTGCTGTCGGCATCTGCATCGTCCTGGCAGCATCCGTCTGGCTTTTCCGAAGGAAGCGGAGGTGAGCTGGGTTTGCTTTGGAGTGGGAGTGGGAGTGGGTGGCCTACGCATCCATGAGGAAAAATCTGTCTGGGAAGGCAGCCTGCACGATGCAGAGCCCCTGTCACCTGTCCCAACACTTATCCTAGGAGCCATGGCTCCTGTGCATGAGATGCTGGTCCTTCAAGGGTCATTGCACTTAGAGCTGAGGTGAGTCTGCCAGCCTTACTGCCACTGCTAAAGCCTTGGACAAGCTTCTTGCTTTGGCAGGGAGGTCCCATTTGCCTAAATATAAGCAGAAGGCTATCTTCTTTCTAAGAGCTGTGCATTTATTGGGGTGACATTAGTTCATTAAATAGGTTTCGAGTGTACAATTCTATAACGCATCATTGGTATGTCACACTGTGTTCACCCCCTACAGAGTCTAGTCTGCTTCCATCACTATTTACCCTCTTTGCCCTCTTCTACCTGCCCCGAACTCCCGCCCCTCTGATAACCACCCCACTGACGTCTGTGTCGATGAGGTTTTTCTGAATCCCTTCACTGATTTCACCCAGCCCCACAACCCGTGACACCCCCGACAGCTGTCAGTCTGTTCTCTGTATCTGTGGGTCTGTCCCTATTTTATCTTGTTCATTAGATCCCACGGGTAAGTGAAACCATACAGCACTTGTCTTCTGTGAATCCAGAAGTGAAAGTGAAGGGAAACTTGATTTATCATCCACATTAGTTATTAATTCCTTTTGCTCATGTTTTTGTTGGCATGTTCATTTTTTCCTAAAACCTAATTTATTTTTCCTGGCATGAAACAAACAAACCAAAAAAAAAAAACATTGTCAGGAACCCCACTATGGAGTGCAAGGTTTGACACAGGGGCAGAAATGAGACCTTCTTCAAAGTGCAGGCCTAGTATTACCCGGTGTTAAAGAAGAGCAGTTGGAGAATGAACAGGTCCCGTTTTGGTTCATCTTTACCTGCAGCCATTCCCTCCTAAAACCAGCAGAACTGGGGAAAGGCCCCCACGAGAGGAATCTGACCCTGAGAACTTGTCTCATTCCGCAGCCGAGCCAGGCTGCGCTCTCCCTCTCTCTCCTCTTTGACTAATAAGGCTCTTGTGTTCTTCTTGTTCTAATAGCAAAACAGGTGACAGCAGTAAGGGGGTCATTTACAAGCCAGCCATCAAGAAGGAGACGGAGGCCCACGCCTGAGGCCAAGCGCTCCAGGCTCATCCAAGGAAGGACTTTGCTTTGGATGATATACACTGTGTCTCCCTGGACACTTAAAATACCCGAGGATTCTATGGAGCTCAACCCACAGACAGGCCAGACCCCTGAGGGGCCCCTAGCTGGGCACCCTGCCATCCGGATGCTACGGCCACTCTCAGTGTGATCGTGGATGGGAAGAGCTCACCAAAGACGCAGGGACTCTGAGCTGTTTGCTCCATCTGCATGAGACCAGTGAGAGTCTGGGTTCTGGGAGCACAAACCACGTTGCCTGGCGGGGCTGTTATTAATTGAAAACCACTTTTATTCAGGGGCTGACTCAAGTGGAGTTTCAAACGTCCTGGAAATTCCACTCCTCGTCCCAGCCTTCAAACCAGAATGTACGCCCTCCGCTTAGGCTCTGCTCTTGATGCTCAACGGTGTTTTCTCAGGGAAGGTGTTGCTATCTTGCTCTCATTTCCTTCTGCTGTGACAAAACCTTTAGTCTGACCAGGCAACCGGGGGCGTGGTGGGGGGTGGGGGTGGGGGTGGGAAGCACTGATGTAGGAGGGGTCGTAGTAGGGGTCGAGGTGTCTGAGACAAAAAAGGAAACAAGAGGTATTCTTTCAAAGACAGTAGAGACATTTTCGAGGTTGTGTCCTTTAGATCAGACAGACCTTAGAGAGAGAATGGGAAGACACATAAGACCTGAAAACTCTCAGAAGCTGTGAGTGTGAGAAGCACAACAAGTATTAGGCCCAAGTCCAACCTCCTCCTGGTAGGGTGGTTATGTTTCACACCCTACAGATTTTTATAAATAATTAGGCTACTCCTTGAAAATGCGCTGTTGCTTTCTCTCTCCTAGAGCAGATACGAGTACTGAGAATCTAGAGAAAATAGGCAGATTCAAAATGACTGACGAGCTTTGTCTCTTGTGCCCAAATTTCATTTCTGCCACCTTTGTGGGGTCCCTACTGTCAACCCAGAACTGGGACTTACCTACTTCTCTGACCTTGAGGATGTTGAACCATGGCTTGCTTAAAATATATTTTCAAGGCCTAACAACAGGAAGTTATCTGTGCTGGGGCTGGCAGCATGGTATTCAGGGACCAAACTAAGGGGATGCTACATAGATTCCTCCTGGTCTCCCCCTGAAGTCCCAAAGGCAGTTTCTGAGAAGCCCGAACTCCTTCACTCCCCTCCCACTGATGCAAGAGCCCATGGAGACCTGTTAGTTCCATGACTGAGGAGGAGCCCCCAGCACCCACCTCCCGCAGGCAGCATCTCACAGCTCCCAGAGAACTTCCGGTTCACAGTCCCATACTGACTGACAGCAACGAATGTCCTCTAGAAGCACCTGTTTCTTTGTCATCGTTTCCTTCCATTCCTCCCTCTGACTCTGAGGGGTATTTCTCCACTTCCGTAGTGATGCAAGCCCCGTGTCTCTGTGGCTTGTTTGCTAGGCAGTTACACATGACCTCCTGGAGACTCAAAAATGTGGGTGTTCACGAGACCTCTGGCAGCGCTGGGGCCCGAGGCGGCATCCCACTCCTGCTTTTAGCACCCCCGATGCTGATCGAATGACAGCAGGGACAAGCCCCATGACCGAGCAGTGTGAATTAGGGAATGCTTTCTTGGCCTTGACCCAAAGTTGCCAGCCAGAAACCAATGCCAATGGCCCCAGAGCCCAGGGACTAGCTCAGAGAGCTACACCTTTTACGGACAGATTTTGTGAGGAAACAGAGAGGTCACTGTACCTGGCACAATGGCTTTCACAAAAAGAAAGACGTGCTGGCTAGTGACAACAGTGGCATTTCTCCATCCTCCTCCCCTGCAGCACAGCCCAGGCCCCTGTTCCTTGCCCCTTACTGCTGAGACAGAGCGAAGCCAAGGGAGTGAACACAAGGCTCCCAGAATCGATAGGTGACTTCCCTGCTAACCCTGAAGGGCCTCCTGGGGCTCCGCCTTAGGAACTGGGCAACCTTTCCTCAGGTTTCATCATTGCACGGACACCAGTCGCCACGAACGGGAACCAGTGCTGCGGTGAGGGACACAGGGAGGCCCCGGCTCACTAGCTCGGGTCTTGAGTCTCTCTGCTTTGTTTCTTTAGTAGCGCCTGGTGAAAACCATACAAACTGACACCTGTTTTCTTAACAGACACTCTAGGGTTCTGCTGCATTGACTTTCATCCCACTCCAAGTTCAGACCTTAAACTCTTCCCGCCTGCAATGAGCCCTCTGAGGGCCTCCTGGCCGGCCCCTGGGGGCACAGGGTTCTGCAGCGACCCTCTGGCCCTGTGCCCCGACGGACCATGGGCGCTGTGAGGAAGATCCATTCAAGCACTTCTGTGTGTATTGTACGAATGATTGTAATGAAGATGTTCACTGGAAATATGAGAAATTATAAATAAAAAGCTGTTCACATGAGACTGGGTTTTCTGGAGGTGGGGTTAAAGCATTACTGTTGGCAAAGCGCTTTGAAGTTTCCCACCTATGGTGACAAGTAACCAATCAGAATGAGCGATCATGTCGTTTGCGTCCAGGTCTTGGAACCTGGCTCTAAAGGAAAACACAACGAGGTGCTCAATCACTTTACTGAGCACGGAGGCCTGCGGCTGTGCTGCCCCAGGGTCGCACAGATCATACTCAGGGGAGCCGGGAAGTCCAGCGTGGTTAGGGAAAGAGCCCAGGGGGAAAAGTCAGCTTTCAACGGATGTTTGGAGAAGATGGAGACATTCTCTAACCGCGATGCCGTGAGTGCAAGGGCCGAGTCTTAAGTCCCTTTACTGGGTTGGTGCCTGGTGGGCTCACAGCCTTCCTTGGTGGCCTGTTACCTTATTCTGGATCCTTTTGCAAAGCATGCTATCACCCTGCATATAATCTTTTTTGTCTAGTTCCAGATTTCACATTCTGGTTTGCTAAAGGAGGCAGTCCTCAGAAGTGTACAAATAGGCCCGTCAATGTTTGTTTGAGTTACCTAGAGAAGCTTCCAGCTTTCACTTCAGTGGCCCTGGGACTGAGACAGGTGCAAAAGGCACCATCTCTCTCCTCTCTCCACGGCCTTTCCCTCCATCCCCTGGACTCGAGATTCACCTGCAGGGATGCTCGGGAGAGGTGGTGGCCAGGGCCAGGGGCTGGCGGAGGAGTCCCCAGTCCTCCTTCAGTTTGGCCATGACCTCCTCACTGAACTCCAGCTAAGAGGACCAGCTAGAGCTCACAGTCCAGCAGAAGCACTATAGAGTATAACGTGAGACATGTGACATTTCAAAGTTCTAGCAGCCCCACCAAAGTAAAAGAAACCAGTGACATTAATTTTAATATATTTTATATAACTCAATAGATCCCAAATAATGTAATTTCAATATGTAATCAATATTTTAATATGTAATATTTCCATTCATTTTTTTCATAGTAAGTCTGAAATCTGGTGTGTATTTTATACTTCTAGCCCATCTCAATTCAGTTGCTAAATTTTCATTGAAAGTATTTGATCTATATTTAGACTTCATAAAATTTACACTCAAAAAAGCAGATTCACATACTTGCTCCCAAGACACTTATTCCAAGTAATTGAATCAATCAGCTTTTAAATTGAAATGTATTAAAGTGAAATAAATTGAATTTCTCAGTTTCGCAAACCACCCCCCAAGTGCTCAGTAGCCACAGGTGCCAGGGCCAGCACAGCCACTGTGTAGGCACGGAGAAGTCTCCTTTTCCTTTGACACACCCCATGAGCTGGTTAAACCTAGAGGACTTTCACGCAAAAATAAACCCTGACCGAAAACTCTGGGGAGGGTGTGGGACGGCTGGTGGGGAATGGGGAATGGGAGGTAGAGGATAGGGTATTGAGGAAGGCAGATATGGAGGGTGGTAGAAAAGAGGGCTAATGGAAAATCAGACAAGGCTGGCTGGTGAGGCTCAGTGGATTGAGAGCCAGCCTGCGAACCTAAGGTTCACTGGTTCGATTCCCAGTCAGGGCACATGCCTGGCTGGGGGTGCATAGAGATGACCATACACTGATGTTTCTCCCCTCCCTTCCCCTCTCTCTAGAAAACAGTATTTTAAAAAATCAGGCAAGTGACTCCAGCTTGGGGTATCCCAGGGCCTTGTCAGGACCTCAGGCTGTGGACACAAGGGCGAATGGTTAACTGCAGGGTCTAGGCAGGGAGGCATGCACGGGGTTACCTGAGGTAGTTCCCTGGCCAAGTGCTAGCTGCAACCCCACCCAACCCCCATCTCCTCAGAGCTCTAAACTTCCTGCACTTGACCACCTGGTGTCTTTACTCTTCTGGAGCCAGCCAGCCCCAGAGGGGTGAGCACCTGAAACCCCAGTCTCTTGAATTGTTAGCTGTGCCCCTATTAGAATAAGCCATCTTCCTTCCTTCCTTCCTTCCTTCCTTCCTTCCGGGTGTGGGGAGAAGTCTTGAGACCCACTTACAAGAGGAACTAGACCTCTGGGGCCACCTGTGGGGAAGAGGAGGTGTCACCTGTGCAGTGGGCACCATTCGGGCCTCATCATCCATGTCCACACTGGAAATGGCCTGACAGGGATGCATGGCCAGGGCGTGGAGGCAAGGTGTGACGCTGCCGCAGAGGAGGAAGCCCGTGCCTCACCCGTGCCCTCTCGTTGCAGAATGACTGCGCGGAGATAAGGGCCCGTGGTGGTACGGAATTATTCACCATAAAAACTTACTGCAACCAGGTCAGAATATCGTAACGACTGCAGGTCAACCAGGGAGTCAGTATTGCCTCCTACTTACATACCTTTGACCGTTTCCATGCACCTGCACTCCATCAATCCTGGGACAGAGGGAGAACTGCCCTTATCTTGTAAGTGGGAAACTAAGCAAGGGCTCTGGCTCTGGGCTAAGGCAAGGTCACACAGCTCCTGCAGTGCTGGGATCTTCAGCGACAATGTGGGATCCACCTTCTACAGCTCCAGTGACATGGAAACATCTTCTTACACAGAATTTACTATATTTATCTCAATCACGCTGTAACCTCATAAAACCCCTCAGGCTAAAGGCACTAAAGTCATCTGTGCCAAGGATTTCTGAAAATCAACAACACCCCCCTGCCTCCAATCTGACTGGCAACACTAAACCCTGGCCTCCGTTCAGGAAAGTCTGACCAAGGAGGGACAACTGCAAGTAAGCAAGGAGTCAGCTCGGCTCCTGGGATGTTACCCTCGCCTCCTAATTCAGCAGAACAGTTTCCCAGGGGCACGTTCAAACTCTCTCTTTTCCTGAGGCTGACCTGGAGAGAAGGAATAAACACACCCACACGCAATTCCATCCATATAAAATTCTAAACTACGCCAACTAAACTACAGTGACAGAAAGCAGATCAGTGGTTGCCGGGGATGAGGTGGGGGAGGGTGGGGGGTGAAGGGGCTGCAAACGGGTACCAGAAATTGTTGAAGTCATGCATGTGCTCATTATCTTGATTGTGGCGATGTTTTCTCCACATATGTCAAAACTGTTCAAATTTTACACTTCAAATATATGCCATTTATCTTATATCAGTGGTACCTCAATAAAGCTGCCCTAAAAAGGAGGCACGCAGTGACACCTCCCCCACACCGCCGAATGACGCCCCGCCCTGCCCCCCGCAGGCACCTCCTCGCAGAGCCGCCCCCCCCCCCCCCCCCCCGAGCCCGGGGCACAGGAGCTCTATTCACCGGGCTGGATGTGGCCTCTCCGTACTCTAAGTCAAAGTCATTATTTCTGCCTGAGTTCACTCATTTCAAATATTAACTTTTAATTACCTGCAATGAAGACAACAAACATAGGGCCTATGGGTTCAAGGGCAGACTGAGACCTTTATGGCAGCTCCGTGCCAGTGATGACAGTCAACTGGCTTCTCTGGAAGGAGCAGGGACTCCCCTGGTGAGGCAGGTAACATAACCAGTCAGTCCACCGGCTGAAACTAGTGTCCCAAGCTACCTAGACAACCAACAGCAGCTCTCATGCATCTTAGTTTCTCTCCTTCCCAACTACCCAACACATGACCATCTGAAAACCTCTCCTGAATATGCTACATCCTTTCCGTGGGGAACACACATGGCCAGGAACTTACTCCCTGCCCACTCACCACTGAGTGAATTGGGCAAAAATCTCCTGTGATTCTGTGATATACTAAGAAACACATATCTGGCCCCCAGTTCCTGGCACAGAGTTCCTAAATATTATTCATAGTAAGCTCCTCTGCCACACCTAAGTTTATGCTAAAGAGGCGATGCTGGAGAATGGGGGGCTGCTTGCCATAGGAACCAATCAAATTATTAGTGGGCTGGTACTTCTGGCCCCACTCCCTGACCTGCAGGGAGGGAAGAGGGGCTGGGAGTTTAGTTTAATCACCAGTGGCCAATGGTTTAGTCAATCAGGCCTACATAACATAACCTCCGGGAAAACCTTACACTACAGCCTCAGAGAGCTTCCAGCACGCGAAGGTGCTGAGCCTGGAGACGGCACAGAAGCTCCAGCCCCTCTGCAAACCTTGACTTACGTACCTCTTTATCTGGCTGTTCATCTGTAACCTCTGAAATATCCTTTATAATAAACTGGTAAATACAAGTAAATGTGAGCTGTTCTAGCAAATTATCAGACCTAAAGAGGGATCACTGGAACCCACAATTTAAAGCCAGTTAGTCAGAAGCACAAGTGACAACCTTGGACTTGCAATCAGTGTCTGAAGCAGTCTTGTGGAATAGAGCCCCTAATTTGTGACGTCTGCACTAACTTCGGACAGTTAGTGTCAGAACTAACTGAGTTATACTGTAGAACACACACAGCTGGTGTCTACAAGAATTGGAGAATTGCTTGGTGTGGAAAACCCCACACATTTGGTGTCAGAAGTATTATGAATAACCCTTTCTTCCTCATACCTCCTACCCAAAAGCAAAGATTTAATGAACTTCTGTTTGCTAGGCACAGGTTAAGGGATGGGGTGCAACCATGATTTAGATGGAGTTCCAATATTCAAGGATAATTAGTATCACAGTCTCACTTGGGGAGACAGGCAGAAACCACTAATCGTAATATACAAAAGTATGAAGAGAATACTAGGTGTCCATCAACAGAAAAATGGCGAAACAAACTGTATAGCCATAAGATGGAACCCTACTCAGCAAAAAGTAGCGAAATATGGCTATATGCAAATACATGGATGACTCTCAGAAAATTATGTTGGGTGACAAGTCAGACAGAAAAGAGTACATTTTGTGTTATTCCATTTATATGAAATTCAAAACAAGTGACAGTAATCTATGGTGACAGAAGTTGGAACCAGCAGTCCTATGTGGAAGGTGGAGAGCCATCTCGGGAAAAGGAAGTGTCCTATGTCTCGCTGGGGGTGGTAGTTACACAGGTGTGCACACTTGCCAAAACTCCTCTAATTATACACTTCAGATCTGTGCACTGTACTACATATACTTATTCCTTGATTTTAAAACATGCTAGGGAATCACAGTGGAAAAAGCCACTTGCTTTTACAAGTCTAATCAGGGGAGACTTCACAAACAGTCACATATTCCAAATATCCTCACTCTTTTTAAGGGCTGCGAAGTGTTCTGCTCTCTGAGGCAAAGCTCTATGGACATTTGTTGTAGGTTCATTACAGTTACCTGAGGAATGCACACCTCCTCCACTGGCTTACAAATTAGGTGCAAAAAACCCTTCATCCCACCCTGGCTGGTGTGGCTCAGTGGATTGAGTGCCGGCCTGCAAACCAAAAGGTTGCCAGTTCAATTCCCAATCAGAGCACATGCCTGGGTTGCCGGCTGGGTCCCCAGTAGGGGGCACATGAGAGGCAGCCACGCACTGATGTTTCTCTCCCTCCCTTTCTCCCTCCCTTCCCCTCTCTCTAAATAAATTTATTAATTTAAAAAAATCTTTAAAAAAATCCCTTGGTCCCTAAGGATATTTCATGTAATAACACAGTCAGTATAAACCTGGAGCAGTCTCATTTAAAATCAGAATGAACAGGCATCATGTGGTTTTGAGTTTCGGGCCACAACAAATCTGTGCGGCCTTTCTAATGGCACAGGCCAAGCTCGACCTCTCGGCTGCAGTGTCTCCTCACGAGGAGAAGAAAAACCAAAGGGCTCTGCAGGCTGCTCAGGGTCACTTGGTAGAAACTAAGCTGTGCTCTCCTTGTCAATCAACTCCTGTCTTTAGCCACAATTATATGATACTTTACAAATTCACTATTTTACAATTAGATTTTTCAAGGTGAGGTTTGGGGATCTTTGAGGATTCTCCTCCACTTAAGCTTTAAGACGTCTCAAGGAACTTCTGTGCAGCAAGGTGTTTCTGAACAACAATGTGTTCAGAGCAGAGAAATGAAAAGGCCTCATGATTTCACATCAGATAGCAAAGATTTATCTTTGAAAAAGGTCACAGGGCTGACCAGTCATAAACAACAGAATGTACAGCCAAGTTTTATGAGGGACAAAAACCGTGATGATAACAGATGCTGAAGGATACATTATTCCAAAAAAGAGGAAACATGGAAAATTAGTAGTGCCAAACAATCTTTTTATTGTTCACTAAAAAATACTGGTGTGGAAAGTCTACTGCATTGTGTAGTGAACAGTCTGACAGTGCAAGTACATACGACAACAGTGAAACACAGAAAATGGTACATATTCTACATAGAGTACCCACCTCTCCAAAGACTAACATTTAATAGAATGATGTAAAAAGCCATTTATTAAATGAGAAATGTAAACATTGCAGTCATAAACAAAGTGCTCTGAGCAAAGCACTCTGGAATTGTTTCGTTGTGACATCTACTCCGCATACCGAGATTTAGGAATGGTGGGGACCAGGAGGAACTTAGCTAACAAAAAACTAGCTCTCTCAAGAAGTGCTCAAGAGTGGTATCAATTCTGTGGATAAGAAGGATACCTTGCACTTCTGAGGGAACCTGACACTCTCAGCAAACACTGGAATGTGTTTGACAATGAAGACATTAACACTGGGAACGAAAACCATCCCTATGCAGTCTGCAGATATCATTTATTCCTTTCAGCTACATTTTCATTAAGATGCACTGAGAGAGGCTATCCTGCCAGTTAGGCCAGGACCGAGGTAACAGAACTTCTCTGGGTACTACTACCAATTCGAATGAATTAAAAGTAAATACACATTTACTAGAGAGCAACGAAATCAATCTCTATTATTCACACGGCAACATATTCAACAGCTACAATGATAATTCACATTCCAAGGTCAACTTTATTATGCCTATGTTTCTCTCCAAACTGAGAAAGTCCTGTGTGCAGGACAGCATGCATCACCACCACCTCCTCCTCTCCAAACACTGTCAGGATTCAGGGATCTTAGTGCAGATACCAGATGTTTGAAAATTGCATATATATGGCAACAGAAGAAGACTATACTCTCCCTCTGGGCTTCTCTGGCATCAGGCAAAGCAAGGCTAGAAGGCTATTTGCAACAGCCCCTAACCTACTACGGCAATGCTCTCACTCTAAGAGAAATCAGGATTATAAAGTTCCTTTATGTACAGGTAATCAAGGGTTATTAAATAACTTACTGAACTGAGACAACAGTCTCACCATCAAAGAAAGTTTTCTTCTCACTCGAGAGGTTTTTATAAGTGAGATTTTACAGTATCTCAGCTTCTTTACGTAATACTAAACTACCAATGCAAAGAGGACATCCTCAGAGCTCAAGTACGACTAATATTAATATTCTCAGATTTTTCTACACTTTATAGATCAGCAAATATTCTATCAGGTTATCCATTTAAGACATTTGTAAATCAATAGTAATAACCAACTATGTATTTTTCTTATTCTATTCATCAAAAAAATACAGTGTTCCAATAGGAATAAAGCCCAGTTCAGTGGATAGCTTGTTCCCCTCAAGTCTGCACAGTAAATGGCACTAGTTAGTCTCTATGTCCTTGACATTTCCTGTGACTCTTCAAGTCTAAGGAAAATCTTGTATAAAGGTGGGAAATTGCAAACTCCTGCAGAAGCATTAGTGTAAGTACTGAAGTAGACTTCAAAGGAATGACTTTAATTGCTTACGAGACTATTTACAGCCTTACTAGAAACCCTACCGCTCTCAAATCGTGAGACTGAGAAATTCCAGTAATTCAAACATGGGAGGGGATTTCACTGGGAAAGGTTCCAGCGCAGGTTCTGGGCCCTGGAATGATGACGAGCAGCCAGCCCCAAACACTGGCCACGTTTCCGTTTTCACCATGTTCACAACTCTTCCCCACTGCAGGTTGTCAAGTTCTTCCATCTGTCACGGCACGGGGTGAGCCCTGCTATCGCTGCTCCGACTTCACCTGGATGTTCTACAGCACAGGTGGGACTCACTGAGGTTACCTATCACTTTAATGGGTTGGAAGTTTCCATTTCACACCATCAGGTTCCTAAAGCCATCAACTGGGAACAATTTCTGTTGAGTAAAGGCACAATTCACTGGCATTTCCCCTTCATAAAAGAAATCAAAAGTGTTGTTCAGAAGCTGAACAAATACCTTGGGTGCTCCTACAGAGGAGTGCTGTATCTGCTACCGAAACCCAGGGACATTTACTAAATCTACAGACTACACGGATTATGAAAGCCTGAATTTGGCAGTTGAAGATGTATTCCCAATTTTACACCTACACCATTCGGGAGGAAGTGCTGGTTGGTATCACAGAAGCAAATTAAAAGTGTCACCACCCCCCTTTTGGTTCGTTTTTTGCCGTAAACTTCCTCTAGCTCTAGTGAGGCCTGCAGAAGGTTCCATCCCTCAGCGGCCTGCAGTGCTGCTCAGAGAACAGCGGGAGTCACCTCCCAGCGCAGCCACCTGCACTCAGCTGTGCGGTAGGGCCCACGAAAAGCCTTCAACTCAGGGAAGACTTACAGAATGGCACTAAAATTCTTGGTTTTATAATACTTCCCCAGGAAGTCAGAAAATAATGGGCTTTTAGTTAAAGAAACTGAATCTATGCTAGAAAACAATTAATGCCTCAGAAAGCAAAACCTAAAATGGAAAAACTACAGACAAATTAACAGCTTGTTAATCAATAGTTTACTTTGGCTAAATTATCATAGTAAGTCAGTGCAATTTTTTACTGTATTTAGAAGCACAGCCCACCATGTTCTCATAAAACAGAGTAGTGAAGTACATGAAAACAGTTTACAGAGATGCTAGCCCTTCAGCCTTCTGTGACTTCAGAACTGAAAAAGACAAAGGCTGACCAGGATTTGACGTTCGGCACAAGGTGAGTTAGGAGACAGCTGATCTGATTCTATTCACCTGTGGCAGTCTCAGGAGGTTCCTATTTGGACCCGATGGTTCTCACCCTGGCTGCACATCAGAATCATCTAGGAAGCTTTTAAAAACTGCTGAATGAAAAAAATACAATAAAATAAAAATAAATAAAAATTTAAAATTTAAAAGAATTGCCAAATACCCAGACCAATTAAAACGGGAGGATGAAGGCCAGATATCAGTATTCTTCATGCTTCCCCACTGAGTGGTTCTCACACACAGCCCAGTCATACCACTCCCTTTCGGAGAGTGTTGCATGAAAGCCATACCTAGATAGTTTTGTTTTTTTACTAAATTCCACCGGGAAAAGGGAATTTTAGAAAAAGGCACAGTTGTGCTTCCTCCAAAGACGCAGCTTACTGTTTGAGAGGTGCTGGTTCTCGGCCGTTACGTGGAGCGCGGGTTGAAAAGGAGGAAGTCCCTGTCTTGGCAGAGCAGGCACATTTTCAGGCTTCGGCAGCTGCCTCCAGCCACAGAGAATGCCCAGACGCCCATGAGCACCATGATCACATATGCCGACACCAGACTTATTGCATAGTGAGGACTAATGAAGGTCTGCAAAGGAAAAATAAAGCAGCTTGGGTAATAACAGCTAGCTTATTAAACATGTGGAGCAACCAAAGACACAGGCAGATGTGAAATACTTTTAACAGCTGGAGTGTGCTTCACCAAACATACGATGTATGTCATGTCTTAAGGAACACCAAAACCCACAAAGACACACAGACTAGGCTAGTCAACAGACACCAGCCCACAGATCTGTGCTTTGTCGCATTCAAATGGCAGCCCCAGAATGTAACCAGAAGCCAGAACCTAATGGAATACCCAACAGATGAAACATGTTGGGTATATAACATGGCCCAATTTATATAACCAGGCCCAATTTATAATCATTTCTGTATTAACTGGCTCTTAGAATTTGGAAGAAAGCCAGACAAGTTCAAGTTACTTTAGGATGAATCCTTAGTGCCCAAGGGAACATGAAGGAACAGCATCTCTTTTTCAGCTGCGCAACTGCTGTGGGTTCCATAAGTTTACCCGAAGAACATGGATGGGATGGGAGGCCGAGAGGACCGTGTCACACAAGGGGGAAGGACCATAGTGTCTATCCTAGTGGAGCTCATACACTAGTAAGGCAGACAGGTAATGAATGAAGAAATAAATAAATTACATAATCACAAATTATAATGAATACCAGATCAGAATAACTATAATTGCGATGGCAATAGGATAGGTAAGAATACAGTGACACAATTAGGATGGTCGAGCAAAGCCCTGAGGAAGTGGCATTAAAACTGAGACATACGGGAGGTGGAGTGAGCCAGCCTGTGAGGCTGAGGGAGGGAACTGAAGGAGCCCGATCAGCTGAGAACCTGGGCAGCGTTGGTGTCATGTGAGGGTGGAGAGGGAGGTAGGGGTCAGCCACAAAGCATGCTGGTAAGGAATGTGGATTTTGCACATAGGGCGATGGAGGGTCACAGAGTGTTTTAGGCAGGGGAGCTGAATGACTTGACTCAGATTTTTAAAACTGCCGAGAAGGGTTAAGGGAGGCTGTGATGAAAGCAGCGAGACTAGCTGGGAAGATTTTTCCCTGGCTGGGGAGAGGAGTACGTGCGGGTGAGTTAGACCACGGGGGTGGAGGCAGAGACGGAGAGTGGGTGGTAAGAACCGACAGGACTCGCTAATGGAGGGAGTGTGAGGGACAGTGAGAGGCCCAGAATAACTCCCCTGTTTCTGGCTCCAGGTAAATGGTGGTGCTATTTAATGAGATAACAAAGACTTGAAGAAGACCGAGCTTGGAGTGGTGGGTGAGAATCAAGTTCAAAGAAGACATGCTAAGAGTGACTTAACCTGTGAGATTTCAAAAGGCAGGTGTCAGGTAAGAAGTTAGATATGTGAGTACGGGGGAGGAGAGGTCTGGACTCGAGAAAGGAATATAGAGGCACAGTCCACGCATGGCATTTAAAGCCACAGCTATGAGTGCTATTACCCATGGAGCTACTGCAGAGAGAAGGGGAGAGAGAAGTCAAGGCCAAGGCGTGAGGATGCTTGTAAATGATTGGTGCCATCGCAGGAGAGAGTCAGAGGTGTCACACCACTCTGGCGGCTTGACTAAGTGAACACGAGTCAGCAAAGGAGTCCGAGAAGAGCAGACAGAGGCACGAGGGAATCAGGACAGTGTGCTGAGGAAATCAAAAGAGAACACCATTTCAGAGAGAGGGCGGTGAACTCTTTCTAAGGTTGCTGGGTGGAAAAGGAGCGATGTCCGTTAGATCTGGACAAAAGGAGGTCCTTTTGACCCTGACAGGTGCAGTTTTAAAGGGGGGGCTGAGAAGAGGCCAGATTGAACCAGAAGTATGAGAGGTAAAGAAGTGAAGACAGAATCTGGGGGGACAACACTGAGTTTTGCTGTGATGGGGAACAGGAAGAAAAGGGTGGTGGCGAAAAGGGGAAAAGGCAATGAGCTGATGAGGCGATGGAAAAGCTGGTGATACAGGAAAGAGGACACAATTGAAGAAGTGAAATCATTACTACTTAATGAAAGAATTAGGTCTAGCCCCAAGTCAGGGAACTGACCCTTGACAAAAGGAAGGATCCTCTGCTGGGACAGGATAAGGTGGGGAGACAGGTTCCCATCTAGACACTTAACAAAGGGGAGGATTGCCCTGGCTGGTGTGGCTCAGCGAATTGAGCAGTGACCTGAGAACTGAAAGACCTCTGGTTCAATCCCAGGTCAGGGCACATGCCTGGGTTGCGGGCCAGGTTCCCAGTTTGGGGTGTGTGAGAGGCAACCGATTGGTCGATGTTTCTCTCACACAGTTTCTCTCCCTCTGTTTCTCCCTCTCTTTCCCTCCTCTAAAAAATAAAATGTTTTTAAAAAAAAACAAAGGACAGGATCTGATTGGGTCAGTTTGTCACTATACGCCTCTGCATACTGGGGATAGGGGAGTGCCTCCGAAGCTCCTGGCTTTCCTCATGTTCCCCCTCCCTGCACATGTCCCTGGCTAAGCACCAGCCCTGCCTATCAGTTCTGGCCGTAGAAATAGGCTAACTTTGCAGGTAGCACCTTATATAGAAAGAATATTTTTCTCAAGAGGCATCTATGGGCATGATAGGCACTGAACATTTTCTGGATACCTTTTCAGAATAATTCTATACATCAAATCTATTAAATTTTAAATGTAAACCATAAAGAAAAAATTGATTAGACTACATTGAATAAATTTTGTTCATGAAAAGACATGAGGAGAATATAAAGACAAAACACCTTGCAAAAGTTATTTGCGATACATACACATGAAAAATGCCTCTTTGAAATAATATATAAAGACCCCCTAAAAATCAAAACAAAAAAGAGAGACAACCCAATAGAATGATGGGCAAAGGACTTGAACAGGCACTTTACAAAAGGATTATCCAAATGTCCAATAAATATATAAAGACATGCTCAACCTTCTGCCTTTGGCTGCTCAATTCAGGATGCTCTGTTTCCAGACAGCTGCATAACCAACTCTGTTGCATGTCTTTGCTCAAATGGCACCTTCACGAGGAAGCCTACTCTGACTGCTTAACTCAAAAAATTCGACATCCCTCCATCTCCCACACTCTGGATTCCTTATAACCTTCTCTGCCCCTCCTTTCTTCCACAGTACCCGTCACTTCTAGCACACTATACAATTTCTGATTATGTCTCTTGCTTATTGCCTCTCTCTCCCCACTAGATTATAAAGACAGGGATCTTTAGTTTGGTCACTAAACTGTTTTGTTCACCTAGGACAGTACCTGGGACATAGAAAGCACTCAACAAATTATTTGTCAAATGAATGGTCAATTGGATCCATAAGGAAGACATTTGCTTTTTCAGGTAACTTCTTCCTGATTGTAAAATGTATGTTGCTTGTGGTCCCTCTGCCCTCCAAGGAGGCGGCCCTGAGGCCTCATTCTTCCTGACAACCAGGACAGGGCGAGGCCTTCCCCAGGATGGACCCTGGGCCCCGGTGGTGGAGGGAATACAGTGACAGCCCTGCCCCAGGCTTACAGGGAGGTGGCATGCAGCCACAGAAGCCGGTGCAGGCGTAGTGTGGCTCAGAGGAGGGGCCTGAGCAGGTAGGGCAGTGAGGTGGCCTATGCAGAAGGTTGGACTCAGGTGTGGGAGCAGCTCTGGGAGTGGCTGAGTGGATTGAGTGTCAGCCTGCAAAGCAAGGGGTTGCCAGTTCAATTTCCAGCCTAGGGTATGTGCCTGGGTTGCAGGCCAGGTCCCCAGTAGGAGGTGCTGGAGAGGCAACCACAAATTGATGTTTCTCTCCCTTTCTCCCTCCCTTCCCCTCTCTAAAAATAAGTAAATAAATAAAATCTTTAAATAAATAAATAAATAAATAAATAAAATGTACGTTATAGAAAATTTGGAACATGCCAAAAACTATGTAGAATAAAAGAATCCACCCAGCGATAAATGCTGTTAATATTTTAAAGCATTCTTTCCAGTCTTTGTTCATGAAGATTTGACTTTACATAGTTGCCATCATATTAAGGGAAACATTAGTAGCCTGCATCACTGAAAGGCTTCAGGTGAGAGAGGCAATCAGACTGGATAAGAGGAAAAGGAGGGTGGTATACGAACACCTGATACAGATTCTAAATGGATGGAGAGGAGAGCAACAGGAGGCAGGACACCATCAGAAGAAAGCTTTTAAATCCTTTAGATGAAAAATAATGAGTCTGGATAAGGCAGTGATGGGGAGAATTCTGATGTAAATATCTGACAAACTGTAATAAAAGTCAGACCTAAGGCACTTGATATTACTTACAAATGCATCTAGTCAAGTTTTATTTTAAACATTTCTTTTAAAAACTGGCATTATTGTAATGTCAGGGAGAAGGGAATGCAATGGTCACTCTTGTTATTGATCAGAAAGAGTAAAAATGGTATGACCCTGTGGACAGTATTTTAGCAATTTGTATCAAGGGCTTTAAAAATATTCATGCCATTGGACTTCATAATTCCATTCGTTGGAACAACATATTGAAAAAGTTTCATGTACAAAATGTCCAAGACAGCACTATAATAACCAAAAGTAGAAACAGAAGGCATGAGTCACTTAAGCACTCTATAATATAATCTTTATGTAATGATATAAAGCCATTAAAATTTATATGTTAAAAGGATTTACAGGAACATGAAAATTGCTTAACATGTGTTACATGGTAAACCCTAAAGCAAGACTATTTTAGATTTGACTATATACATTAAAAAAGAGACACTAGAAAAAATTCTTTAATGAGATCAACCAACAAATTAACAGTTGTCTTCTGTAGTAAGACTTAGATAATTTATCATTCATCTATTATTTTTTTTAAGATTTTAATTATTTATTTTTAGAGAGAGGAGAAGGGAGGGAGAAAGAGAGGGAGAGAAACATCAATAAGTGGTTGTCTCTTGTACAACCCCAACCGGGGACCTGGCCCGCAACCCAGGCATGTGCTGGAGGGGGCCTGACTGGGGATTAAACCAGCGACCTTTGGATTCACAGACCAGCACTCAATACACTGAACCATACCAGCCAGAGCATTCGTCCATTCTTTTAAACAGCTTTTCTGAATTTCCTCATTTTCCCATGAGCATGCATTCCATTTAAAGTGGAAGCTTCCACTTGAGACACGTGGACTTGAGTGCCAAAGAACAGCTTGAGCACAGTGGCGATACTCACCAGGGCTGACACCAGCAGATGGGTCAGAAGAACTACCAGAAGGGTGTACCAGTTTTTCTTCTCACAGCCATCAAAAAATACAACGCCCCAGAACATGTGCAGCAATATGATAACCAGCGTCATGAAAGCTGAAAGACAGTCACCCATTAGTGCCTGTTATACGAACAGCCGATGCCAAAGCCCACTGAGCACCTGGTCATGACACACAGGCCCTTGGGGTAGACCACACCACTGTGAGGGTTGGCTGACAGGCGGAAGCAGGACCGTGACACACGCTCGCTCCAACGGTAACACAGAAAGCAACACTTCTGAACAAGGGGCAGCTCTGCAGGAGCGTCTCTGGACTGTGAACCTGTCAAAAAGGCAACTCGAATCTGGCCTTCAAGGAGCTCCTCTGAGGAGTGATGCAACATGCGATATCTAATCAGCTCTTTCCAGTTAGCCTTCTGCACTCACTAAGAGAGGCTTTCCTCAGTTAAAAGGAATATCTTCAGCTTATACAAGTCTTTTCACTGAAGTGAAATTTCTCCTTGGATTTTTTAAAAGGCCAAAGGAAGAATACTAAACATTATAATAATCACCGAAGATTCTTGTTTAGCAACTGAAATTGAACTTGATTAGCACACACAGCTTTTCCTGTGGAATACTGTGCATGTCCTGGATGACACTCTTCCACTTCGAACGGTCAAGTTCCACATACTCTGAAAGTTTTAACGTAAAAAAATAAAGACATACAGATTTCCCTTTTTCAGCCATTTAACTAGATACCATTAACACCTACCAGTCTGGCAAAAAATCAAGTCTGATGATTCTCTTTCGCACTGCTGGTAGGAAAACAATCTAGCATTATCTACTAAAGTTAAAATCTGTGTTCTCTATTTCACTCTAGCAATTCTGCAGGTAAATCTATGCTCTGAAGCAGTTCGTTCTGGAATCAATAGATGGTTAGCACCTGAGAACTTGTTAGAAATGCAAATTCTTGAGACCCAGCCCAGGCTTACAGAAGGAGGTGCAATGAGCCCAAGACCCCATTTACACAGCCCTCCGGTTGATTCTGATGCAGTCAAGTTTGAGAACTGCTGCCCTGGAGAAACTCTCATATATTTGCATGAGGAGATACACATGTGAGTATTTACATCAGCACTATTTGCAACAACAAAAAATGTCCATCCTTACCAGAATACACAAACTGTAGTGTACCCACACATGGAATAGTATATGATCTGCAGTATAAATGATCTCAAGCATATAATGCTGAGTGGAAGAAAAATGCACCTTGTGAAAAAATGACTATTACTTCACTTATACAAAGTCAAAAACACACAAAACAAGATTAAAAAGACAAAACCGTTGTGGATGGAGAAAAGTCGTTCCATCTCGTGACAGCATGCCACCATTTCTGTAAATGACAGTGAATGCTTTAACTAAAGTAGAAGAGGGATTTTTTTTTTTTAACTCTGGGACAATGGCAGACTAAACTAAAATCATGCATTTTAATCCCAGTGATGATCCTAGAAAGGGAAGCTGTCCTAAGATGCTTCATCTGTCTGGTGACATGGTGGTGAAGAGCTGAGACCAGTGAAGACACTCAGGAGTTAAGTTTATATCAGAAAAGACTAGGGTAGAAACTATAATCTACACAGACCCAAATGCTCACACTCTAAGGTTTTTCTAAAACCTAGATGTCAATTAAATGTCAAGAGAAAGCAATGACACCACAATATGTCATCTGTCTGTCAGCTCACATTTGTCTGTGCGTTACCACAAAACAAACACTGAGAACAGCCAATCGTGCTCCTATGGTCAAGTCCCGGAGCTTGACTACTTGGGAAACGCTCTAACCCAGGGAAGGATCCTCAAGATATCATTAGCCTTGACCTTTCTTTCAAATTCTAAGTCCATATTTCTGTTTGCAAGGCCCTTTCCTGCTAAAAAAAAATCTTTGATGGGTTGACCCTGTCTCCAAAGTCAAGTCTATGCCTATGCCTGTCTCTGCCAGGCACTGTTCCAGGCACTGGGGTATTGTGGTGCACCAAACACAGTCTCATGGAATTCTGCCCTGTCTTTCCAGTTTACTGTCTTATCAACACGGTATCTAACAGGGACCTCCTAGATAATTACTGAAACACTGTACACTTCTACTTGACTGCTTATTTATTCAGCTGGCACTATTTTCTGGCTGGCTTCCATGGCCATTTTAAGTTTTTATACTATTATTACATGCTATTTGGAATACTGGGATTTTATTCTTTATTCCCTCCACAACTGGTTAGAGGTCCAACAGAAACCAGGACCTGAATGTCTAAACTATTCTGCCATAAACACATATAGCTAGAGCTACAAACATACCATTTTGATACTTCTCTCCAGTAAATGGAATTAACTCCAACTAGAAATGAAGATTTGCTAATAGTATCTATATGGTATTATCTTTTAATTACAAAAACTTTCTCATTTCATGTTCCTAAATAGAAAATTCTATAAGAATTCCTTCAGTGATTCTAACCCTAAAATTTGTTTTGTTCTAATGTTCTTAAAGGTAGAAAAAACTTCCCTAAATTAACCATAAGATTCTCAAAATTAGTTTATAATCCAGATTAATAAAAGGAGTTTCCATAATTTGTAATGTTTTAAAACACTAAACAGAAAGCTGAACAATTCTAGTAAGTACTGTATGTGTGAAATTATGCTGTCAAGTTCAATAATGGACTTCCTCTCCTAATAATCTTTTAAATCAAATTCTCTTGGTATAAAATGTTTCAATCTAACTATTCTTAAGCAAAATGTTACAGTGTTACCTTTAAGAGGATACATTTAACTATTTGGTTCTTTTACCCTTCCTGAATATACCCCAAATACTCTAGCCCAGATTCATAAATATCCTCATTTTCACATCTGTCACTCTTTCCCTCATTCCTGATACCTACTTTTCTGTCCTTGCAAAGGCGATAGCCTAGGACAGCAGCTAATTCTAATTCGGGGTCCTGCCAGCACAGAGATTGCTACCTCTTGGTTTCCCCTGACTCCAGAGTATCTCTAACCATGCCAGAGAGAGCCAAGGGCTGCTGCTGGGTGGTGGCAGCAACACACAGCATGGGATTAACAACGGGCTTCTGGCTTTTTTTTCCAAGTAAGAGAAGGGTCTAGGATGTCAGGGTTTTGTGAAGTGAGAGACTCTCCTCCATCCCTCTTGACTGCAGAAACTCTCTGGATTCTTGAGCAATCTCTAATGACCTAGCCCAAGTAGAAGTCAGGCCACAGAACTAAATTAATGTTTCTGAAAATGCCTTTCCTGTAAAAGGGGTTTAACATTAAACTTTTGCTTTAAAAAATGTAAGAGAATACTGTGACCTAGTTTATTGTAATACAGGTATACACATATTACTAATCAAATAACATTCTCCAAGATTAAAAAGAGACATTTTGAACATCATCTCATATTACATAGCCATAAGAAAAGCACAGCACTCTAAGGCATTAAGCCACAGTACTTAATACCAACCAGATCATAAAGAACATGTCCTGAAAGCAATTTGAGTGATTACAGGCGTTTAGGTAGCATTTACCATTTTATATTTATGAAAATACCCTCAAAGTATGTTTATGAGCCAAAAAGACTGCCAAGGATGTAATTTTATGTTTAAGGTCCTTCTAGCAAATGTTGAAGAACAAAGATATTCTCTCCTCAATAATTAGCTCAACAGTGTGGAGTCAGTGGGAAGGCTCTTACAGGCTGTAGATCTAATCCCCTATGCGATGAAAAAGTAGATCCCACAGGGTCCACTTCAAATACTTCCATTTTAGTTTACTTCATTCAAACAGTCATTGCAGGAAAATTCATTCTCATTCTAAACCCAAATCTGCCTTCTGACTCAGTGATTCCCAGCTGGGGTAATTTGCCCCAGAGGGCATTAGTCAATGTCTGTGGACATTTGTGGTTACCACAGCCCAGGGTGGGGTGCCAGTTCACAGAAGTCAGGGGCACTGCTGAGCATCCTACCACACAAGACAACCCCCTGCGACGAAGAGTTCTCTGACCCCAACAGTGCTGAGAAAGCTTAGGATCCTTATTGATCCAACGAAGGTTCTTTGAATAATCACAAGTCAACTCTTTTCCCCCCATAAGTAACAGGTTAAAAAATACTCGCAACTCTGTACCAGTCAACTGTTGTCACAAAAATGCTACATAATAAGCCACGCCAAAACTCAGAGGCTGGAGTTGTCATTGTGAGCAGGGCTCTATGGTGGTGCTCACAGGAATCTGGGGTATGTATAAATCCCTAATGGGGGACCCACCTTCTGGTAGCAGACAGTGAGAGTGGGCTCTCAGAATGTCATCACTTTGTATTAATGTTTCACTGAGTTCTTGAAAATTAACTAGGAACTTTCCAGGTTCACCTCTGGTCTGGAATAGCTTCAGCACCAGCAGGTTTACTTTTCTTCAAATGTTTGTTACAAACTAGCTCCAAAGCCATCTATTTCTGCTGTCATATATAAATCAAAAGCAAGCCCAGAAGAACTTGGGTGGAGATTTAAATAGAAGTTGGAGATAAGATTTGTTGTTGAGTTGAATGTGAATTTTGAGAAAAAGAAAAGAATCAGAAATGACTCCAGTTCTTAACCTGAGCCACAGTAAGGATGGAAGCTGTCAGCTCAGATGAGGAAGTGCTGTCTGTCCCACTGTCTTCTGTCCTCCAGTTCCTGATGAGCAGCCAGCAGCATTTCAAACCGCTGTCCTACTGAAGTAGGAGAAAGTCCTCCTAGAGATGGAAAAGCAGCCCATAATGGGGACTTGAACCTCAAGGGACTTGAATCTCAAGATTGATATCCAAGTAAACCTTTGCAAATCAAAATATTCAAGTAACTCTTTGGTGAAAAACTTTAGGGATAATGAAAAAGGTGAAAAAGATCTATCCTTTAAAATAAACCTCAAGGTTGATTAATTTTTTAAAAGAGCCATAAAGATTTCCAAACATTTATGTATATAATAAGAAAAGTCTAGTTGTGGGAAATTTGGCTAAAACCCATTTCAGGAATTGTGTTGGAAACCTCAGAGTGCACCGATAAAATAGGTTACAGTGTTACAATTTCCCCAGACTGTGCGATGCAGCAGCCCTAATGCAAACATCCCGATTCTCTGGAGCAGAGCTACGGAGACAGAAAAGTGAGCCGGTGCAAGTGGCCACCATGGTGAAGAGCGTCCTTGTCGGGCATGAAGCAGGTCAGTAAATGCCAGGAGTCGCAACAGCTGTGGAGCCGCACAGAAGCAAGCTGAGGCTGCTGGGGAAGGCCAGACTGATCAAGGGGTTGTTTTCCCCTTTCAGATTATTATGCTGTACAGCCTTGTACCCTAAGAGCAATATACTATACCAGATAGCCTAGGTGTGCAGCAGGCTATACCATCTAGGTTTGTGTAAATGCACTCTGATAGTCACATAAGGACAAAATTGCCCAGCGAGACATTTCTCAGCACATATTCCCTGGGCACGACTTCATTCATTCATTAAGTCTCTACTCAAACAGTGCTTCTTCCATAAGCTGTGCCTAGCCTTCATTTTTTAAAATAAATATTTATCAGTCCATCTAGAAACAAAATATTCCACAAGGTGCTAGGGATACTGCAATTAACAAGACAGACGGTCCTCAGCATCTGGTTGGAGAGAAAGACCTAAACAAATCACTGCACAGCTGCCCAGTTACTACAACTGCAGGAAGTACTACAAAGGAGTACAATACCATCTGAGCGTGGGGTACAGCTTGTCTTCTGTGTGTGCATGGGTCTTCCTCATCACAGCATTTATCACACTGCATTATAATTAGCTGTTGTCTTTATTCCCTACTGTGAGTGGAAGGTACAGACATTTACTGAGATGTTTTTCCACGGCTTGGCATAAATCCTACAGAAGAAAAACGCTTAACAATTATTTGAGATGAGTGATTAAATGATCAAATAGACTCATTAAAAATACTAAATGAATGAGCCAGGATAAGACTTGAACTTAGGATTCCAAGTCCCACAGTTTTACCTCTATTTAGCATTATCAAGTAATGGTAATGATTCTACTATAAGTTAATGCTAGTCTACTACACAATGACAAATGAAACAGAATTAACGTATATATGTTATCTATAAACTATACCTACCTACACCATGAAAACCCATGTACATACAGCTATCATATAGTATATATCTTATACTAACATAGATATACTAATTAATAACCCCTATATTTCTTATTTATTTTATTACTTAGGCAGTTATAATGGAATATGTTAAAATGACATATAAACTTAATAGATTTAACTGAAGAATTAAAAAGGAGCTCATACCTAAAAAATGGTAACAATAGCAATTATAAATAACAAAAATATATACAAATAATGCGTCATTTTTAAATGCAAAAAAAGGAGTTTCTTGAATGTAGAATTCAAAGTGTACGCTCCAAAGAACAACATTACAACAAATGAGAGACTCCTGCGCACAGGGAAGCTACCGCTGTGCTTTCACTTGGTAGGTGTGCCTTCCCAGCGTGGCCAGCCTGCCTCCCTGACTTCCCTAGACAGTAACTATCTTATTTTCTGTAAATTTCCCTGTGAATTTACAGAAATTACAAATACAATTCTCAAACTGCTAGCATATGTTTCTTTTACTTTCTTCCCAAAGAATTATTTAAAGCTGGTTCTAGGAAAACAACCTAGCTCACCAAGGTGGATTAGCACCATCTAGTGAAAGAAACAGAAAAATAAGTTCCACTAGGACAATGCCACTTCAAAACCAAAAGGAAGTGGCTGATGTAAGCAGTATAACAGGCAAATTTAAGAATATATAGAGATCTGTACTGCTAAAAGCCCCTCGGATTATGATTTGTTCATTTATATTGGACTCTAACAGACTTTAGCTCTTAATATTTCATTTGTTCTAAAAATTTGACAGTACTATAATCATTTAAAAAAATTCTAAGTATGAAATGCTTAAAAAGAAGATAATTTGCTATGTTGGAAGCACCACTAAGTAAGCATGACCCCTTAATATACTTTCCCATCCTCTAACTTGCAGCCAGATGTAAAGGGCTTTGCCTTTATTCTACAGACCTTGGACAGCCATTACCCAGTTGTGCAGGGGAGAGTAGTTTGGTGGCTGTGTATGGGATGGATGCACAAGGAAAGCGTGTTGAGGAAAGACTAACTGGTTGGGGGTGGAAGGTAATCATCGACACAAGAAATGCTAAGGCCAGAACTGAAACGGTGAAAAGTGTCCAGTGGGTTTAGGGATCACTACAATGTGCAGAATGCCTCTATACTTCTGCAGCAATATTCTTTAAAATTTCACCATACCTCCTTATATCTTTTCTATTATTAAACTGTACTGAAATGCTTAATCACTTTTTTAGGGTCTTATTTTCCCTACTAAAGGCTAACTTCCTTGAGGATAGAAATTACTTCAGTAAAGAAGTTAAATAAATAGTTATTTAATTTTAAGAATATGTGAATGAGGTCACTTATTTCAATGATATAACTTGTGTAGATAACAAATCATACAGTGGGTTTTTAAAAAATTACTTTTAAAAGATTCTTCTTGTAAAATTAGGAAAAATCATATGTTAATTATGCACATGACCAACTCTCAAATGTGTGATCACTGAATCATGATGACAATTTTTATCTTGTGAAAAAAAGCACTTTTAAATGACATGGTCTTTTTATGCTGCACCTTTGGATAAAAGGGTCAACTCATCTATTATCGTTTTTCTCTCTTACTTTCTAAAGAATATAGTGTGATTTATTTTTAAATATCCCAAAGAAGGAAAATTAAATATTAATTTTCTTTCAGATACATACATGAAGGTAAAACTTTCATGCTTTATTGGGTTGGCCAAAAAGTTCATATGTTTTTTTCCATAAATAAAAGACATATTTTTTATTTTCACCAATAATGTTATTGATTTGGATATTTTAAGCATATTGGCTATCTCCCATGATTGACTTCTAGTAGGTAGAGGCCAGGGGTGAGACTAAACATCCTACAATGCATAAGACAGCCCCACAGCAAAGAATTATTAAAATGTTAATAGTACCAAGAAAATTCACAAACCTCATTCAATCAGTCACAGCACCTTCTCCATACGCTGCAGAAATCTTTTTTTGGATTACAGTTGCATTTCTACCTCTCTTGAAATAATGAAGCATAATATGCCAAAAAATGTTGCACATTTTCTTCCATCTTCAATATTAAAATGGTTGCACAAAAACTACCAATTTTGATAATTTTTTAAAAATACACCCTGATATGACAGCTGTCACAATACAATTTAACAAAATTGTTTCAAAGGAAGATAAAGAAACTAAGCACTACTAGAGCCATCGTTCGGAAAAAACTAAACGAACATTCTGGCCAACCCAATACCTTCAATACAAACATGTATACATGTTAAAACCCTAACTTGCAAACCTGATTAACCTAGGGAATTAAAAACCCCAAAGCAGGACAATGGCTACCAATGAGGGAGGAGTAATGAGGAACAAATGACTCTAAGATCTTGCTAATGTTCTAGTTTTTAAGGAACAGGAAAGTTGAGTTGTTATTCTTTAAATGATACACGGATATTTAATTATATATTTTTGATATATTACATTACTTCACATTAAACAAGAACCATTTTTTCCCTCTCAATTTCAAGATTAAATTATACTGCCTATCCCAAAAAGGGGCCAAGGCAAAAGGCAACAAATTAATTAAAGATGAGAGCTGACTTCCAGTCAAGATGGCAGTGTAGGCAGACATGGCTTGCCTCTTCACACAACCTCATCAAAATCACAACTAAAACATACAACAATTATCACTGGTTCCTGTCAGAAACTGAGCTGAATAAAAGTCTGACAACTACAGAATTAAAGAAACCACATCCATCCAGGGCCACAGACATGGAATGGGCTGGTCCCAAACCCATATGTGGTGAATAAATATTCAGGAGGGATATCTCAGGAGAGAGGATTCTCAGATGCGCACCAGGCCCACCCCCCAGCCCAAGTTCCAGTGCCAGAAAGAGAGGTCCTCACAACTTCTGGCTGAAAAAAACATCAGGGATTAAGTTAGTGGAAGAATCTGCTGGAGCCTTAAGCAGTTCCTCTTAAAGGACCCACACAGAGACTCACCTGCTTGGACTTACTCCCTTGGAGCTCCAGCATCAGGGTAGCAGCTGGAAAGGAACCAGTGGCACACAGGGAGAAACTGCAGAGGCCACTGGCCCTTTTCTAAACCCTCCCCCAACACAGCCACAGAACCAGCAAACTGGTGCCATATCTGAGATTCCATCAACCTGGCTAACACAGTTTGACCTGCCTTGAAGATCCCCAGAGACTCCACCCCACTTCACTTAAAGAACCACCCAAGCCTCTTTTCCATACGAATGGCTGGTCTTGGCTCATACTACACAACTTCCTAAACCCTTTCAGACAAGCAGCAGCTGGCCTCAGCGAGCCCAAGGCCTGGCACTCGCAGCAGCCAGCCTTGATTCACAGTTTGGCTTCCCCTGGGAATCTTCAAGGTCAGTACAAGTAGCAGCCATCTCCGATTGCTTTATAGCTCAGGCAGGGTGACCCCAAGTAAAACATAGGTTGGGGCTGACCCTGGCCTGCACTGCCCTGGAAAACCCAGGGTCAGTGCACTCCTAGTGAATAGCTACAGACCAGGCTGGAGCACCACCACCTTGCCCCTGCACAACTGATCCTTCACTGAGGGTGGAGGTTGTGGTCAGTGGTCATAGCCAATCCTTGCAGCTGACTGGCCTGGGTAAATCCCTCCCATTGATCTGCCAATAGCTACCAATGCTCAACTACAAGAGGAGGGTATACTAAGCCTACAGAAAGGGTATACCTCAAGTATCCAGCTTGGGTGATAGGGGAGGCTGTGCCACTGGACCCTATAGGACACCTACTACATTAGGCCACATGACCAAGACATGGAATCAAAGCAGCTCTACCTAATACACAGACAAACACAGGGAGGCTTCCAAAACAGAGACAATGAAACATGACCCACATGAAACAGATCAAAGCTCCAGAAAAAGAGCTAATTAAACAAAATGCAGAGTTCAAAATACTTGTTATAAGGATGCTCAAGGAACTTAGTGAGGACCTCAACAGCAGGAAAAAAGGTTCAGTCAGAAGTGAAGGACACACTAATTGAAATGAAGAACAATTAACAGGGAAACAACAGTAGAGTGGGTGAAGCTGAGAATCAAATCAATGATTTGGAACATAAGGAAGCAAAAAAAACAACCTATCAGAACGAGAAGAAAAAAGAATCCCCCTCAAATGATGACAGTATAAGCAACCTCCAGTACAACTTCAAGAGAGTTCAACATTCACATCACAGGGGTGCCAGAAAGAGAAGAGAAAGAGCAAGGAACTGGAAATCTATTTGAAAAAGTGGTGAAAGAAAACTTCCCTAATTTGGTGAAGGAAATAGACACGCAAGTCCAGGAAGCACAGAGTCCCAAACAAGATGGATGCAAGGAGGCCCACTCCAAGACCTCATAATTGAAATGCCAAAAATTAAAGATAAAAAGAGAATCTTAAAAGCAGAAAGAGAAAAGCAGATAGTTACCTACAGGGAGTGTCCATTAGACTGTCAGCTGATTTCTCAAAAGAAACTTTGTAGGCTAGAAGGGATTGGCAAGAAATATTCAAAGTCATGAAAAGTAGGGACCTACAGCCAAGACTGCTCTACCCAGCAAAGCTATCATTTAGAATGGAAGGGCAGATAAAGAGCTTCCCAGACAAGAAAAGCTAAAGGAGTTCATCAACACCGAACCATTATTATATGAAATGTTAAAAGGACTTATTTAAGAAAAAGAAGATCAAAACTATGAATAAAATGGCAAAAACACATATCTATCAACAATTGAATCTAAAAACCAAACTAAGCAAATAAGAAGAACAAAGACAGAATCATGGCTATGGACAGCATTTTGATGGTTACCAGATGGGAGCGGTGCGTGGGGGAATGGGTGAAGAGGTAAGGGAATTAAGAAATACAAATACGTAGTTATAGAATAGCCAAGTGGATGTAAAGTACAATATAGGAAATGGAGTAGCCAAAGGACCTATATGCATAACCCATGGACATGAACAAAGGTAGGGGGACTGCCTGAGGGAGTGCGGATTACTGGGTGGAGAAAGGCAAAGGGGGAAAATTCAGGAAGACTGTAATAGCATAATCAATAAAACATAATTTAAAAAAGATTAGGGCTTATATTAAGATAAATATAAACTAACAAAAACAAAAAAGAGCATATAGCCTATAAAAATTCACTTGTAATATATCAACAATACAGCAACATCATTAATAATAAAATAAAAATAAACTTTATACAAGCTAAATTCCACTCTAAAATTCTAAAATATTCTAACCAAACTTTTTATTTTCCTAGGTCCTTTACCCTGTGATGTCTAACAGTATTTTGCCTTTACAAAGTATAACATAAGTTTCTATTCACTTGAATTCCTAAGCCAGGGAACTCCAATGGGAAATGATCATTTAGACCAGAAGCCTGAACATTCACAGCTCCCAGGCACCTACCTGAATTCAGGAAGAACTGCGGCGAGTCTCCATGAATGCCCACTGTGCCTGGTCCCAAGGAGTCAGACAGGGTATTTACAAAGGAAAACACTCCACTCATGATTCCAAAGCCCAGGCCAGACACTAAAGAGACATAAAAACACTGTTAAACCCTTTCATGCCATGATCTGTCTTCAAACAAAACTTCCAAGGACCAGGAAATACTATTTTGTTGAAGGGGAAAGGGTGCACGTGCCATTGGAAAAACAGAGGAAAGCGGCCTCAGAAATGGCCAGTGCTTGGTTAAATGGTGAATCGAGTAAGAAGGGGGTAGAGAGGAAAGGAAATGAATGATAGAACGTAGCAGAGAGAAAAGAAAAAGGAGAGGAAAAACATCTAGCAGGCACAGAAGCAATAGGTGAAGGCGAGAAGTACGCGATGCTGAAACTCTGGCCTTAGTTCATGACGACAGTGCCTGCAGAATTCAGTTTGAAGGCTCGGACCTGGGAGCTGCACTCGAAGGGGGACTGTGCACTGTAAGGAGTGATCCCTGGGCCAAAGTGGTGGTCCAACTTACAGACCCAGATCCAGTCTTTAAAACACAATTCTAAATGAGACTATGCAGAGGTATTAACAACTATAGTAATACAACAACCCTCCAAGTAAAACCAAAGTCCTGGTAACCACTCAGAGAAAAGTAGCAGAAACCTTACTTAGAAATTGCTAATTAACTAGAGTCTTAAAAACCTAACTTTCAATCCTGGCTAATATTTCATGGACACACACCTGTGTGTGTGTGTCCCTTTACCTAAGGCCTGAAAACCTAGAAAAACAAACAATGTACACCAACAGACCAAGACACTAATAAAATACTGTATCTACAAAGATATAAAAGATAAAAATGGCTTTGATGCCAAATGTGATTTATTTTCCTGAGGATGCCATGCAGTTCTAACTTACCATAGGCCAGCAATCGCATAGAAGGTGGTGGCTCATCTGGGTTTACAATCTTCAAACCCTCATTGGCTTTTCTAAAATAAACCACACAGATCATTTTTTTAAAAGAAAAAGTAGTATATCAGGAAAATACACAAGATACTTCAAAATCCAGATACTTACTGAGGCATTTGACAAGGTTATACTCCAAATGTAAAATCTGATTAAACAAAAATACAGCAAATTTCCAATCATCTAAAACAAACCATAACTTCCAACCCACTTCTGCCTTTTATCTGACTTTTACATAAAAGAGAAAAATAAGAAAAATATAAATAAACAAGCTGTCAGGAAAAAGGCAATACTTCTGACTACTTTTTGAGCTATATACTTCATTCAATATCCTGTGGCATCTACCATCTGGAATTTTTCCTATTCCCAAGGAAATACATCTTCACTCCCACTATGTTGGTATTCTGTTTTGTCTTCCACCTAGACTGTACTTATTCTGCCACCCTCCCTTCTACTGTCACTCTACAGAACCTCAATTGTACTTGACGTTCAAAGTCTAGCTCTGGCAGCAGTTTCTCAAAGCAACCACCTTTACAAATGATTGGTAATCACTCTTTCTCCTTTCTCTTAAATCCTGCAATACTGATGAACTCCTACATGGGCATTTAATCATATGGTCATCTATTTTACATATTTGTTTCATATCCCCCTGCCCCAAACAGGCTTCAGGGGAAAATAAAATGCTACCCTCAGGCCCTGACCAGTGTGATTCTGTTGGTTGGACATCATCTCACAAAGCAAAAGGTCACCTGTTCAATTCCTGGTCAGGGCACATGCCTGGGTTGTGGTTTGGGTCCCTAGTTGGGGCATGTACAAGAGGCAACCAATCCATGTTTCTCTCTCATATCAATGTTTCTCTCCCTCTCTTTCTCCTTTCCTTTCCCTCTCTCTAAAAATAAATGAATAGGACAGCAACATGCAAAAAAAAAAAAAGAAAGAAAGAAACTCGACCACCAGCTTACACCATACACAAAAATAAACTCAAGATGGATAAGACTTAAATATAAGTCATGACACCATAAAAGTCCTAGAGCAGAACATAGGCAGGAAAATCTCAGATATTCTATATTTTCATTGTTATGTCCCCTAGAGCAAGGCACATAAAGGAAAGAATAAACAAATAGGACTACATCAAAATAAAAAGCTTCTGCACAGCTAAAGAAAACATCAGTAAAGTGAAAAGAGAACCAACCATATGAGAAAATATATTTGCAAATGATACCTCGGAAAAGGGTTTGATTTTCAAAATATATAAAGAACTCACAAGAGTACACTCCAGGAAGACAGACAATCCAATTAAAAAATGGGAAAAAGACCTGAGAGACACTCTTCCAAGGAGGACATGCAAAGGGCCCAGAGACGTATGAAAGGATGCTCGGCATCGCTAGCCATCAGAGAGCTGCAAATTAAAACCACAATTCGATACCATGCCACACTGGTCAGAATGGTCATCATAAGCAAATCAACAAACATTAAGTGTTGATGAGGTTGTGGAGAAAAGGGAAACCTGGTATATTGTTGGTGGGGATGCAGACTGGTACAGCCACTGTGGAAAACAGTATGGAATTTCCTCAAAAAACTAAAATGGAACTGCCTTTTGATCCGGCAGTTCCACTGCTGGGATTGTACCCTCAGAATCCTGAATCACCAATTCAAAAGAACCTATTTATAATAGCCAAGTGCTGGGAACAACCTAAGAGCCCATCAGTAAGTGAATGGATCAAAAAACTATGGTACATTTACACAATGGAATGCTTTGCAAGAGAAAGAAAGGAACTCCTACCCTCCGCAATAATAGCATGGATGGAACTGGAGAGCATTATGCTAAGTGAAATAAGCCAAGCGGTGAAACACAAAAACTATGATCTTACCTATAAGTGGAACCTAATCAACAAAATAAGCAAGCAAAATATAACCAGAGACAGTGAAATAAAGAACAAACTGACAGTAACCAGAGGGGAGGGGGTGGGGGATAATGGGAAAAAGAAGGGGTGGGGTTGTCAAGGAACATGTATAAAGGACCCGAGGATGAAGCCAAAGGGGGGAGGATTGAGGGTAGGAGGTCAGGGTGGGGGGAGTGATGGTGGGAAAATAGAGACAACTATACTTGAACAATATAAATAAGTAAAATAAAAATAAATGAATAAATCTTAAAAAAAGAAAATGCTACCCTCAGAAAAGAAGCTAAATGAGTACACAAATGAAGGGTTAGAATACTGTTTAATAAGAAATGGTCCTCAGAGTGGTCACATCTGTGCTTCTGTTGTGGACAACATAGATGTGTTTGGAGTGCAAGGTGTGGCTGGTCGGTTCCACTACTGTCACTATTACTAACCCTTGCTGGCTAGAAACCTGCAGCAAGGATCCTGACTCAAAGGATATTTAAATTACATCGATTACAAATATAAGCGTCATTAAATTAAAGGCAATGCAGAGTTCAACAAAAATAGTAATAAGCAGAACAAAAAAGGTCTTCTGTTTTTCTAGACTCAAAAGAAACAATTGGCCATTTCAGTGCTCTCCATTTGGTAGGGTCATTTGGTAGCACGGACACAAGCCAATGAATGTCAACTTCTTTCTCTGGAGCAGTAACCACCTAAGATGTCCAATTTTCCTAAAAAATAAACTCACCTTTCACCGGACTGTTGTTAAACGCTAATTAAAGCTTAGAAACATGGATAGTAGTAATAATCTCTATTGACAAATGAATATAATGATGTAACAGAATCAATAAATTTTGTAGGATTTCTGTTTTATATAAATTGTTTAGTAATGAATAAATGCTTTTTGCTATTTGGTATAGCAAAGTACTGCTATGACAAATACATTAAATATATAAACTCAAAAGTTAATGAAGTTCCTCATTCTATATCACAAGTTTGTGGGAGGAAAGGCCTACAGCACTAAGAGTTCTGCGTGTCGAGGTCAGGAAGTGAAAAGTACACACCACCATCAGCTTCCGTGTTCCTGACGGACAGAAGACACACCTGATGACGTGAGAGACAGTGTTCTTAATATGACCATTGTACTTAAGTGGAAAATTCTTTGTTTTCATTCATTATAGTTTCCAAGAACCAAAAAGAAAAAGCCCAAGTTTTTTACATGCAATCTTTGAAAAAATACT